>JAHDVE020010899.1:0-82303 GCA_022606495.2 Halesus radiatus
GATCTGGTCACCAAACACGGCTAAAAGCCATTTAAAGCAACGTTTCAATTCTGAATGGTGATCTTTCACCAGGGCGATGTTATGTAACTTCAATGTACGCTATACTGGTAGGTACTTTAACTTAAGATTAATTACAAAAAATATTAGAACTTCTAACTATAAGTAAACAAATTAGTATACTCCAGTTTCGGCTAATTTTTAGCCAAAACTGGCAGAAACCGAAACTACATTCGGTCACCACTGAGCAGCATAAACTAAAAAAAAATAACAGTGAGCACTTGCTTGAAGGCTCATATTATTATGACAAATTGAAACCAGATGCATTTTGCAATATGACGCCAAGAACGAATCCGTAATACTGCCACGTTTCAGATTTAATAATAAGTAATAATACTTAATAAGGCTAGAAAATAAATAAAAACTAAAGCTAAAATTACAACTCTACTTAGATTTAAATATGAGATGAACGAAATGATTAAAATAATAGTGACTTAGTTATGACTAACCTGCGTCACTCGCGTATCAGAACACTTGAAAATATTGCGACTTGTCTTACTTTTTGACAGTAAAACATGAAGACCTTTTAAAGTGTCAAAGGAATTTTCATCATAGTTACATTGGTATATTTAAAACAGAGAAAAAAGTCCGTGACACAAGAACTCGACAGATTAAACAACCCTTCCCTTTGACAAAGTAAGTTTGTTCTATAGTGTTATCAATAGATATGTGTTGCTTGCATCCAGCTCTGTGTACATAAACGTTTAATAACGCTATAAAATGTACATCTCTTATTTACATTTAAAAAAACTATATTTTCTAAGATGGACAGTACCCAAAACTGAATTTATGGAGAAAATTTAATAAGTAATAAAATGTGAAAAGTTGCCATCTTGGGGCACTACAAAGTTTAGTTTCATCAAATACTTTAATCTAAGGTATTTGGTTTCGTTCAAATGTTTTGTTATGCCCTTTCTTCGGCAATTATTCTAAATTCAAAGTTTACTAAGCGGCAACACTGTGAGCCATTGTGCCTCGCTTCGTACAAGGCATTTCAACACACACTGCATAATAACTAACGTTCTGAATGCTGTGGTACTTACTTTCCCACAAACCAGGAGCCAGCGAGGAACTAAAGGCAGCAACTAAAGCCAGCGTGCTTCGATATCACCTCGGTACCTACCCAGTTCCTATGTATTATTAGTACAGCGTCTGAGATTGCATCGTCAGCAAAAACAAGCCTAGGAATTCAAAACATTGAATTGTATAACGAACTGAATCACCATTATTTATTAATATTGGACACTATTTTATCCGCGAGAATGCCGAGTGCGCTGAAAATTTATCCCACGGTTTAGCTCCAATGACGTCATGAAGAGATTTAGAAACGAATTCGTAGTTTTTGAGTAGGTAGGTGTTTCTTTGAGAGTACAATATTATTGTCTGGGTTCTAAAATAAAACCCCTAGACTGACTTTAAGATGGTAAAATAAGACCGAAAACATTTATACGAATAATTTGTCACTATTCCGTAATAATGATTCGTGTTGTCGCCCAATCTGAAAATTGATATCAGTGATAGTAGGAGTGTGCAATAAACTTTACAGAATTGGGGGCGTTTTCTTACATTTTTATTGTACACAACTAGTTGTGTAATATATATCGTAAGGAATAAATACAGTTAGCTTCTTTTTTATTCAATTTAACATGTTTGAAAACTTAGACCAAGCCGTATTTAGTTTTGATAATTTAACTGCATCTCTTTATATGGTCTATAAATAATGTGTAATGTCCAAAAAAATAGATTTAATATAGGAATAATGTAAGAATAGGAAGTAAGATTTGTACAGCGCCCTTGAGGTGATTTTTCACAAAAATGGCGCTATAAAAATCACCCGATTATTATTATTATTGTGTTGTACCCCACTATTAATAGGTAATTTAAAGACGCACGTGTTTTGCGGCATAATTTTAATAAGAGAAAAAAGTTCTTGGAAAGCAATGCGTGATATTTACCTTAAAATATAATGAAAACGCAGGTAGGTAATGTAGGTGTGTGACTAATTTAAAAGTTAGCACTTCGATGAGATATTAAACATCGAAAACACCAGTAGAAAAGTAAGAAAATGTTTGATACAATGTTATAGTACCTACTCTGTTCATTTCTTTGGCAAACGACAACTTTACAATAATCAAAATTAATTGATAGTGATACATCGTATTATAGGTTAGGTGTGTAACATTTCTAAATGATGGCACTTCCACGAAATATAATGATAATAATGTTTTATTATCTACTCCTTTTTATAACAAAATAATAGATGATATCCTCACCGGGTTTTCCTGTGCTGAGGATTTCATTTACAAAATATGAAATTAAATTATATTAAATTGATGTGATTGCTGAAAAAAAATTGTTTAGAGTGGTTTCGGTGTTAGTCTCTATTTGGTGTTAATGTATTTTCTATTTCAGATCTCCCTATGTAACGTATCCAATCCAGTGTTTTATTTGATTTTTAAATTTATTATTGTTGTTGTGATATTTAAAGGATAGTGGGATTTTGTTGTAGAGTTTAGTACCATAGTATAAGAAGTTTTTTTTGTCCAAATGTTGTGTTTGTGGTTCCTTGTTAGATGTGTTTTTGACTCTGAGTTCTCGTGATTCTAATATGTGTGATTGTCGTTATTTCGTGTTTTTTTAAAATAATTATGAATGTAAAATAGTATTGTTTTAGAGTATAATTGTTTTATTGACATAATGTTAAGGTTGTTTAAGATTTCATCAGTGCTAGTTCTTACAGGGATTAATTTTCATGGTGGATTTCTGTGTTCTAATGAGTAAATTAAGAATGTTATCATTAGCACTGTCCCATCCGATAATATCATATTGTAATTGTGATTGGCAGAGAGCCATGTAGATCTTAATCAAATCTTTTGTACTGAGGACATTCCTGATTGCTTTTAAAAAGTAAGATAATTTTAATAATTTTGTTACTTAAATAAATAATGTGGTCAGTGGACTTTAAATTGTGATAAATTTTTACGCCTACACGTTATGTGGTAAACATTTTCCAATGAAAGAAATTGACCATTTAAATGTGGTAATTAAAGATGAAAAATACATGGAAAAGGGTATTATTGTACCTTGTACCCCGTTCAAGGTGCAATACAATTGATAACCGATAATCTAACAAAAATCCAAATGAATTAATAGTAATATATCGTATATTTTTTTATTGAAAGGGTGAAAGTGTATATTGCGCATGCGGGCATGGGGCTACGATGACAAACTGGAGATTTATGATCATCTCCACAATCAGAATAGTATTATGTGTATATGAGATTAGTGCGGTGCGAGATCGAGCAATGACCGCTGGCCAATCAGAGCGCGCATCTGCCCCACTCACCACTGCCGACCAACCAACACCAACTAACTAGCATTACTCTCTCCTTCTTTCCGCGGCAATTATTCATTTATCTCATGAATATAGATCATTTTGAATAGATTTTAAATAATTCTTATCTAAAATAACTTTCTTATAATATGCAATTAGAGTGAGAAATCAATTTTACAGATTGAATATAATAATGAAAATTGGTTTTGATATTAATTTATTCTTATCTCCGCATATTGGGATTTCTAGCGAACAGAAAAAGTACAAAATATATATTTAACACTAGATTCGAACAGGATAAAAGAAGCTGAGCGCTTTTTTACTCCCAGTCTGAACAGGGTTAAGCCTCCGCATTTTGAATTTCTATGTACATATTACAAACTTGACTTGAAAAAGTTTTTATGCACTTATATGTGATTTTTTAAAAATATAATCTCTATTCAGATGTCTGGTTGAAAAAGGAATTATATAAAATTCCCCCGATAGAAAAAAATCGCCGATTATGCTAGGAAAAATATAAATAACACGTGCTGTTCTGTTATTTAACATGGTACAGGTATGAAAAAATCAGAGTTTCTTTAAATGCTACTTAAGTCAGTAGTCTGGAAATTTTTGCCTATTCTAAATGTGTCGTGTTTTATTAAACATTTTAAAAAAGATCGCTTACCCTCTAAGCATTATTTATATTAGCACGCCCCCTCTATATTCCGTATTAACATATCTCCTTATCAAACAATGTTCAGTTGGCGTTCGGAGGGTATTGCTGGGTCTTAAGTGAGCTTTGATTATTTCGTATTTTATAAAACGGTAACCATTTAACAAAGCAACCATAGAACGCCCCAAAAAAGCAGAGCAGGCGAAATTTTTTCCATCTCCAAGGATCAAACCATTGAACCAATAATTGGTGTCGATTTTTATCAATCTGAAATTTTATAGATCATGTTAAAAAAATGCTTGAAATTTTGGGCGGCTGTTTAAAAATATTGACGACGCACGCACAAGTTTGTCGTGATACCCTTTCGTATTTTGCAAAACAAAACGGAACCGTTCAATATTTTGACCATAGCATCTACTCACTTTCGTTACTTCTATGCTGTTAAAAACAACATTTGGTCATGTACTCCTATAAAATGAAACCAATTCAAAATATCAGTCAAAGTGAGCTCAAAGAAAGCGCAAATCAGCAGTCCTGAGATCAAACCAATGAATTAATGCTGTTGATTTTAATTTAATTTAGGTGGTGTATCACTAACCTAAAAGGTGAAAAAAAATGCATTTTGCAAGTGTCGGAATATGGGTACCAACTCCACCATTTTCGATCAAAACCAAACTTGGCAATCGACAAATCAGTTATTACTTTGGACGGGCAACCTAATAATATTTTTCAGTGACGTCAAACCGTTTTAATTGTATTTACGGCTACAACCGTTATAATAGCAGAGTGCTTGCTATCCGCCATACAATAATTAGGAACCCCAATTCATGAATGGGAAGTTGGGTACTATGTAGTACCTACACATTACATTTCTACTACGGTTCATTGATAGACAGTGAATGACCCCATTGCGCACGCGCAGGCAACATGCCGAATAAGTTCATCCCCAAACAAGCCAGACTCATTCGTGAGGTCGGTACGGTACATTCTGCTAAGTAACTAAATAACCGACAAATTATATGCAGTCATCTTTCATTAAGGCTCCGCATTAATCTCCGAGAATTTAGATTTAGGCAAGAGGTTTGTCTAGCATCGGCTCTGAATCCCGACTGACCGCTGTTGAAAGGCAGATATGATCATTCGAAAGATAGAAAGAGCGCGCCAATGTGAAGAGCGTTTAGAATAAATGGGCGGAAGTGACAATTCTAAAAATATTAATAAAACACGACATATTTAAGATAGATAAAAAATCTCAAGACAAATAAATGTCTTAAGTAGCATTTAAAGAAACACTATGATTTTTTTCAAACCTATAACATGTTAAATAACAGAACAAACCTTTTTTTGATTTTCGGAGTATAGTTCACGATTTTTTTCTATAGAGGGAATTTTATATAATTACATTTTCAGCCCGTTGACTAATTAGAGATTATCTTTAAAAATAAAAAATAAATTTAAGTACATAAAACCTCCAGTTTTTAAGGGATATTTGTAATATATCCATAGAAATTCTGTTTTGCAGAGCCTTAAATGATTCAAGATGGCGTATTCTGTCATTCAAGGATTCGTCCTTACAGCTTACAGGGTTATTACTGTTATTAGACACGAAAATATAATAAATAAATTTACTCTTACCTGGTTGTAACAATATAACATGCATAATGACGAACATCTGTCCCTAATTAATTTCAACAGACCTTTGAGACGTATCCGCCTTACAGCACTATTCCACACGCATGGTTACAAACCAAAGGCAGCTGCAAATTCACCAATTAACCGTGCTATTCATCCATTCAATAATATTTACCTAAACAACTCTAACGCTGATATTTTTTTCGGATTCACTGGTCGCATTTAAAAGGAGTATCTTGACAATTATATAAACTACTCAATGCACATACATATGGCATCACTTCTATAATATGCAGATCACCACTTCTCACACCTACAAACACATTCATACATACACACACTTATACAATACACATGTCACCCGATAAATGAGACATTAAGAGGAAACATAGATACCTAGTATGTAATTTTAATTTCTGGAAATTGTTTTTCACTGGAATAAATGTACTGTTTTGTTACTATAATAAAGTAAATAAAATATATATTATTATAACTAGGTTATTGAACTTTAATTTAGGCACCCCCTATTTCATTTGTTTTACAATACTATATACATATATACTATGTTATTATGTAATACCATTTGATGTCTATTATTGCAACAAAATAGTATATTAAAAAAAAATATATATATATATATTATAGTATCAAAAAGATAAGTTATTTATAAAAGGATAAATTCTTTTCATAGACTTCACAAAAAGTAAACAACAAAAAAACTAATCAAAATCCAAAAAATATAAAAAATGAAATTATAAGTCATATATACATCCATTAATGCTACATAATTTCTAGAACTTAATATTAATTATTTATATAGCCTTGATTGTTATGTTTAACTGCGTATTATTATTGTTATTACCGTACTCCTACACCAAACTCAAGAGCCAGTTCTCTTCATTGGCCTAGTACCTTGAAAATAAAATGTTTTTCTACGTACTTTCTTCCTTTATATTAGAAATAAAACATAGTATTTTTAGAATATTTTCCTCATTATACAGAGCGAATAAAAATTGGCGGTGATCGTTTTCCAATTGCTGGCAATACTAGCTTTGTACGCTATTTTTTACGTTTGATTCTAGTAACTCGTTCAAACGGTAGCCATGTTTATATTTTGAACGTCATGTAATCTCAATTTCCGCACACTTTAAAATGTTTATTTTTTTTTAAATGAAGTGTTGAAGGTATGTTTTTTATTGTTAGATGAAAATCCGTTTGAAATCACTTGAAATTATTCAGACAAAATTTAGAAAAATGATGATATTATGTTATTTTGGTAGAAAATGCACCAGTATTCTAGTTCAGTAGTATGTGTCAATTCTGTATCTTTAACGAGCAAAGCGAAAACATTGTGCAGTCTTTGAAACAGGAAATTGTAAAACCAGGAACTGAACTGAGCACACCCCTCAATAATGTCAGTTATGCGTTTTTACAGATACAAGTCAATCGCAATTCGTAGCAAGGTCGCCAAAAGACAGTGGTCGGTTGCGTGATGCGAGCTCTTCTATGTGGCGCCTGCTGCCTGCCGTGGGCGGCGCAGTGCGCTGTGTGCCTGGCCTGTCTGTCGTCTCTGGTGCTCCGCGCTTCCGGCGGGCGGGCGGGGGCGGGAGACCGGCAAGGCCGCCCCGCTTCCGGCGGGGGCCTAACGGAACCAGCTCACCTGCATCTCATTACGACGGATGACCAAACCTGGCGGGTTGGATAACGACTGGTACCGGCACCGCACGTCGCACGATACGTCGCCCAACTGTATTACGTCGACAAGTCAAACAAAACATCCACTCATATTGCCAAATTATAAAACCACGCTGACGCCTTAACTTAACCGATAAAACAATGGTGAATTCTACTTATTTCTTTTTGCTAGGAAGACCAACAGTTCCAACAGAAAAAGCGACTAAACCAACTGCTAAAAATACTTATTTATGAGGTAAAAGAAAAAGTGTAAATCAGATTTTGAAAATCAAATAAATTCGAGATTAAATCTACTAGTTGTAAAAATTACAGTTGCAACATGACTTGTAATGCAATCTGACAGTTTAATATTAGTCAGTACTGATGGAAGTGATTGCAGCCAACACGATCAGAACCAGAAAGAACAATACCTACTACTAATGGCAGGATTACCTACTACCGCTACCTACGAAGATCGTGCGACGGAATCAACGCCTTAGGATGCTGCAATTTAGGCTTCATGTCGGCAGTTGTTCCTTGTTCCTAGCAACTGGATGACAACATCAGCACGCAAGTCTATAATCTCTGGCAGACGCTATGTGAATCATCTTCAGCTTTAGTGATGCCAGACAGATTGCTTGACACGAGGTAAGGCAGAAGTATGCACTGTATTTACCAAATTAATCGCGCGCTCGGCTAATCTTGGAACTAAGGCACACGAGTGTGTGTGCGTTTAGGTAAGATCGTCTTGGAAATTCACGCAGGTAATATAAATAATTATTATATAAATAATATAAGCAGCGACTTAAAAAAATCACCTATTTAACATTAGAGAGGATGAAAAGGCGTACCATTCTATTCTGGCACGCACACTCCGTGTTCCATTCACATACATGCATGGGTACCTTTGACAGGACTCGTCTCAAGTATTTGATAAACTTGCGCGTCATTTATTTTCCTCACATTCGTAACACATAACAAATAACACAATTTTCTGATGAGTTTTAAGCTTCGCCGTAATAAATACTATTAATTACTATTATTTTATTTAAAGAATTAAATGAATAAATTCACAAGACATGGGTAATAAGTCGGAATCGATTCACCACCGAGAATGAATCTGCCCTTGTCTATTACATAGTATCCGACTGCGTTATGATCCTATTGGGCCAGAATTCAAAAATGGCCCTAAACATCACTTTGTAGGTTGCTAACTCAAGTAATACTACAAAGAATTAATTTGTAATTTTTATACGGATAGTTAGGAAAATGTGTAAGATTTAAAAATACGAAAATCCTCAAACTGTAATCTTCTAAATTCTATGAAATACATACGAAAATGTCTGAAAATAGGTGCAGTTTGAAAAACAGTCAAAGCAATTTTGAACGAATACTTAAAATTCCAGTACGCATTTCAAAAAGAATTTAAAAGATTACAATTTGAGGATTTTCGTCCTTCGAAATCTTACACAATTTCCTAACTGCCCGTATAGAATTTACAGATAAATAAATAGCAGTATTTCTTGCGTTAGCAAACTACAAAGTGTGTATTTTTGGGTTGGTGACCGGCTATATTATACGATATTGTTAATTAAAACATATTTAGAAGTTGTAAAATCAAAAAATCACTTGTGGTAAGTTGGATAGGAAGAGGTCCTGGGTTCGAGTCCCAGATGCGACTGAAATCTTTTTATTTTCTGGAGTTTTTTTTCCGTTTTCATGTTTCATTTAGGTTATGTTAATATTATTTTCTACAATGATTAAATATTAAAATGAGGTTTTTAAATCTCAATAAAATTAATTAATAGTTGTAAAATCAGTTTAAAATGGCAGCAGAGCAATGTAAAGTCCAAAACTACGTACATAGCACCCCTAAGGTGATTTTTCACAAAAACGGTGCTGTATAAAACATCCAAATATTACAATAATACTTCGGTGAAGAGAAAAAAATATATAAATCATAACTTGGAAGTCTGCAAAATAAGACCGATCTTTCAAATGATAAAGCCTATCTTATCGGAAACTGATAAGGACTATCGCCAAAGAAACCAGCAACAATATCCGAAGCCAGCATTCGCCACGAGTCAGACGTATTACGAGTATTCTTGTCGGCCTTCGTTATTCGCCTGGGAACTTTCTTGGATCCAGGTCCCACAACGGGCATACCGAATGTCAAGGCTTAATGTATGCGGGCTGGCCATAAGCTCTCTATCTTTATAGTTCTAGGTAGGTGCAGGTACCTACGTTTATTGTAGTTAGTTCTTGCCTACTCAGTCATCTCGGCTTGGTCCTAATCGCACAACGGCGCCAGCCACAGAGCAAATAATAGATAGAGAATAGAGATGCCCTAATACTCAAGGGGAAGAAACTAAAATAAGAGGGGTGGGGAGTGAAGTAAACGTGCCGCCAATTTAAGTAAAAAGGTTTGGCTTGTGTACAAAACTGATTTTTTTTTCTTCAAAAGTTTGGTTTTCTCTTTGTGGCGTCGTTATTAAAAAAATAATTAAAAATTACTTTGTATTCATCACTTTATTATACATATTAATAAAGTGATTAATTACTTACCTACTTTAATCAATTTTTGTTTATGTTTATAATTTGTCTATTCTTACATTATTATTTTTGAGTATTCTATATATTCCTGATGAGGAAAGCATCGCTTTCGAAAAATGTTAATATGTACATATTAATAAAGCGGTGAATGCAAAATGTTTGTAATTCATTTACTGAATATTTTATTTAATCCTTTTCATAAATGTTTTGTAATTTGCTTACGGCAGTCAAAAATCACGCGAAACAAACGCGGACGGTTGTGAAATAAGCTGGTGTCAAAATAGGTGTCACGTGACCATTGCCTCCAGCCGTCGAAATCATACTTGGGGCAACTCTATTAATTCTGACGTCAGTGGCGCCAGTCGTGTTTCACTTGGTTTCAAAAAACTATATTAGTCGCAAGAATAACTCTATGGTCGCAAGTCGCAATAAAACGTCAGTTCCAAGTGCGCTCAGATAAGCTATCGTAATATTACAGTCCTCGGTTGCAGTTGCAGTTCAGTCCCCAGCCAACGCACTTTATATATATTTTTTAAATATTTAATCCGACAATCACAAATTGATGTGAAAATAAACGTTTACTTTTAATAGTCTTCTGACCTCGGGGCCTGACATCGAAGTACGCGAATCGTGGAAAGTTTTATGCCGTTATCAAGAACGTAGAAATAAATTGGAATATATTGAGTGAAAATAAGCCAGACCGCTTCTAGAAAAACAATAAAATAAAAGGTTTTAGAAATTAAATAGCGGTTATTAAAATAAATAAGTGTAACATTCATACCTGTGAAGTGGAAAGATAAACTTATTTATCTCCAGTGGAAACTATTAAAAAACTATCATAACTAGCAGTCCACAATGGAGTGCTGATACCAACCCTGATGTATGGCAGTGAGGCATGGAACTGGCAGAGGAAGGATGAAAGTCGACCGAATGCTGTAGAAATGAAATCTCTGAGACGAATGTGTGATAAAACCAAGTGTGATCGTGTTAAAATGTCGAGATAATGAGTAAGATTAAGAAAGGGACGTTTAGATGGTATGGACATGTAGAGCGAATGAACGAAGAAAGGAGTGTAAGGAGAATATATGACGCGAATGTGGGTGGACGAAGAAGCCGGGGACGCCCGAGGAAGACATGGCACGATCAAGAGAATCAAATACTTTAGGCGGGCCATGTCAGAAGTCGGAATAACAGAAGAGAACGTATGAATGTGAATGAAGCAAGAAGTGTGTGCCAAGATCGAGTTGTTTGGAGGTCCCTGCGGGGAAACGGAGAGATGGTTAGTTAGTTATCATTGCTATGGTCTTTCATTTACATTGAAAAGGACATACCTTCCTCAAGCTAACCAATGAGGTTGTCTTCTACAACTTAACATCGTGTTATTCACATATGTACGAGTATCATTTTAATTATAGCCCGCTGAGGAAAGGACATTTTGAATATTCGGAATATACCGAATAGTACCACAGATATAATCCGTAAAAAATGGCCGGCCAATGAGCATGTGACGTCACGGTTCATAAAATGACTGGCGCGGCCACAGAAATCATAGGCGCGGCAGTATCCGTTCCCACCGTTCGAATTGTGACCCGTGACATCATGTACCAAGTTCACTTTAAAAGCTCATTTATGGAGATTTAGAAAAACTAATTTTATTGTCGTTATTAACTCTTTAAATAATATAATACCTTTTTATAAAAATGTAGAACCTTACATTTAAAAAAAAAAACATGTTTATTCATTGCCCTAACTACTTGTTCGGTACGGTATTTCGCTTACACTAGCTTGGAAAGAGCTCACGTAGACACGGGCGGCGTTACAACTTATAAATAACCGGATGAGTATGAATGTTTTGCATAATTGAGAAAAACACAGCATTATTTGAATAGGTGGTCGAGGAATTGGCACTGCATCGCTAGACTCAATGGAGTTGGAGAACGTCAGCCAGCCAACAAAAACCCAAAATACGGTAAGTCAAATGATCGGAAGAGTTACCAGGTGTAAAATAATAATTTAAGCAGGTATTTCGGCAACTGAATAAACTGGTAATAGAACGATAAGCTCCTTGGCTACGGATACTGATGTCACAGATTAGAAGTGTATATCGTCACAGGAAAGTAATATTGTTGGAACAAAACGCAGGATTTTGAAGCTTATATATCAATTAAAAAACGTAATATTGACAAAACTACGATTTTTCATTGTAGAGTCACGTGATCCAGATAGATGGACGAAGAAATAAAACCCTGTGCAATGGTGTATACAGAGAATTTTTTGGGTAGTGGTGGTTATAGCAGCATTGCTTTCCTCCGACGATATGTATTCAATTTACATGGGTTATTTTATCTGTAAATTCTTACGTGAAATTGCATGGAGATTAGGGCGAGAAAGAAGCGATTACTTCAATGATGAAATTTAACAAACCATAAACATTTTTTCACTATAAAAGCGTGGGAAAGATTATGATCCCGTTTGCAATTTCAAAATAATTAATTGCATTATTGATTCACCATCTTCGTTGCAACTAGTCCAGTTCAACATCCCTTGCCGTAGACTCAGAACAATGAATTGATTTTCCTCAATCAACACTACTAATTATGGGTATCATTCTCCACTATCCAGAATGTCTGAACTTGTTAACTCAAGCCATGCTCTTGAAATTTTTGGTACCGGTCTAAATTATTATTTTCAGGTTTTACGAAAATAAACCTAATAAAATTTAACGTTAAAAGATTATCATTTAGAATATCTAAAATCACGGACTCTAACCAAAACCTTGTTCAGTCTTTGATATGAATGTTCTCTCAAATGTATATTTTTGTCATTGCTTCATTCATGTATTATGAATGTGCTGTTCTTTTTCTCTAGCTCGTCTTTATCTCATTTCGTGTTATTGGACAATGGTTCATTAATAATTTATTTTTTTTAAATGTCGCTCTGGTAAAAGACTACACTTCAGAATTGAACTGTTGCTTGGAATGATTTTATAAGTATTAGTCAGATACTTCGATATTGTCCACATCCTTCACCTCCCATTCCCAAATTTGGAAAGCCAAACCCCACCTACTCTGGGCACCTAATCACAGCAAAAATATCACCAATGCGAGGTGAAGACCGACGAAGGAGCCAGGCAACCAGAAGAAGTGAAAAGATTGGAGAACGAATCACAAAAACAAATCAGAAAATGAACGGCACTATTCTTAGGGCGAATTGAAAAGTCGCTAGAGATCGACGGTCGGTTCTATAGTCGCAGCCTCTGAGTTGGACCCGCGCCAGGTACCGGGTCTAATGGAGATGAATCAGTACAAACGGCGGTAGTGATACATTGTACATGCGCCGGGGATCAAACTTGTGAATCTGTATTTATGACAGATATTTCGAAATCAGTTTCAATGAGTACCAACCTACCAACACCACAATGTTCTTGTTAATATATTTTTATTTATTTAAAAACAAAAATGTGGGGAAAGTCGAGACCTGAAAATAATGCAACGAAATTAAAAACGAACACGGTGAAAGGCTGATAGGGATATTGAAAGAAGGGTAAATGCAGGAAACTTCTTAAACGAAGGAATGAACGCGGTTAGCGGAAACAAAAAAATGTCTAAAGAAGAGAAGCGAAGCAGTCCACAATAATTGAGTGCTGACACCAATCCTGATATGCAGCGGGTGGATGAAAGTAGACTGAATGGTGTGAAAATGAAATCCCACAGGCTAATGTGAGGTGAAACATGTTTACATTCGCAAAAAATGCAAGGCTGAGATTTGGGCATGTAGAGCGAATGAACGAAGAAAGGAGTATAAGGAGAACATACGAAGCGAGTGTGGATGGAAGAAGCCGGGGACGCCAGAGGAAGACATGGCACGATCAAGTGAACCGAATACTTGAGTCAGGCCATCTCAAGAGTCAGAATAACAGAAGAGTACGTAGTGGATGTGAATGAAGCAAGGAGTGTGTGCAGGACCGACTGACTCTCTGCCTACCCCTAATAGTTAGTTAAGGAGAGGGAGATGTTAAAAGTGATATGAGAATATATAGCGAGCAATTGAATAGAAGAAGTTGAGGACGCCCGAGGAGACATTCAAATACTTGACTCGATTTTTAAACGTGAATGAAGTAAGGAGTGCATGCCAGGACATGGTTGTATGGTAGACAATCCTCTCTGCCCTACCATAAAAAATGAAGGTTAGTTAGTTTTTATTTGAAGAATGAGTAACTAACTATACGCTAAGTTTCCCGGTTCATTGAACGACTGAGGATTACCGCACAAAAATCTAATTGTATTAATTGTTAATTTCATTATGTATGCAATAATCGTGGACGCTGGTGTTAGTAGTAAAACTACAGCAGATGTAAAAGGGTTAACCAAGTTTAAAAAAATAAGGTATATATATATATAATAATATACATATGTTTATATTTTTTTACAGTAAATCCACACAGGAGGCCCCGAGGGAAATAATTTCGCTCGAGGCGTATGCTATCTTTGGGGATGCTGTGTGGAGGGTCTTTTAGATGATAGAGGAGTGAACCTGTACACGTTGTAGAACAGAGGCCGGAAAATGATTGCACAGTCGAGCTGTTGAACACGAGAACGAGTCATAGAAGAAATGTCAACCGTATACAAATGTTGGGCGCGCGTTAGGCGTTTTTCCCGACTGCACTGGTGCCAAAGTGATCAAAGACGCTAGTTCCTCAGAGGATCTTCCATTGAAATACCGGTAGAACAAGGACAGCATTCAACCTGATGAATGTGCTCCAAAGATAATAATAAGTGTTCTATTTCAGAACGTATAACGTATATATACATATAAAGCTGGTAGAAACTTATGGTGAACATGCTCCAGTGATTAGAACATGTGAGACATGGTTTCGTCAATTTATAAGTGGAGATTTCCATTTAACAGACAATGAACATCCTGGTGCAACGAAAAAGTTCGAAGACGAGGAATTGCAGGCGTTATTGGATGAAGACCCAACCCAATCGCAACAACAATTGGCCCAAACACTTAATGTGACCCGAGGAGTAATTTGCCAACGTTTAAAAGCCATGGGAAAGATCCAAAAGTATGGAAAATGGGTACCACACCAAGTGAACGAGAGACAAAAAAAAAAAAAATCGAAAAAACCGCCAAACCGCCTCATACAGCTAAAGTAGTGAAGAACACTCTTGAATTGGGAAATATTATTGCACCCGCCGTACTCTCCAGACCTTGCCCCGTCCGACTATCAACTTTTCGCATCGATGGGACACTCACTCGCAGAGCAGCACTTCACCAATTGTTGAAAAATGGCTCGTCGAATGGTTTCCCTCGAAAAAGAATTTTTTTTGGAATGGTATCCATGATTTGCCTCAAAGATGGGCAAAATGTATAGAACCCGATGGTCAATACTTTGAATAAAAAAAATTTGAGATTCCCTTGAGAATTAAGCGTTTTCTTTATTGAAAAAACCGGCAAACTTCAACTAACACCCCTGGTAAGACCGCAGTACAGACCTCTCAAGTAAAAAGGCAGGAAGAGTAAATCGTACACGATGCGAGTTTCGAAATCGATCCTTCCGACTGCTAGCTGAGCCTCGTCAAATTATATAAAGCTTTTATTTTAGCTGCTATTAGGAAGACTATAATGGCTTATGGCGTCGCGCCGAGAGAACTAATCAAGTAATAAAAGTTTAGTAAAAGTAGTTAGGAAGTTTTACATACGAGTGGTATCAGAACCGCCCCATTGTACCAATGATTATTGTTGATTTGACGAGACTTAGTAATATTATTCCGGCTGACTGAGCGATCAGGAACCAGAGAGACGTCGGGCGTCCGTGTAGCGACGCTTCCCGCGTCGGCCGACGGACGCCGAAATAGAATATAGGCCGGCGACCTTGTTACAGGGGGCGTCGGTGAAGGCGCCGCGGCCGCCCCGGCCCGCCTAGAGGGAGCTCCCCAACGAAAGTTACATATCCTAGGTTTTTTTTATATTAACACAATTTTGGGAAGATGTTTGCTTCAGGGATGGTCTTGCTTGCTCTATCTTTAACTACTGTTATTGCTTGTAGATCATCTGTAAAGTCTAGTGAATGGAAAAAGAGTAATGTTTAGCAAACCGATTTTAGTTTTAGTGAGGTTAATAATTGGATGAACATATTTTAACAAACAATAAATAAACGCTGGAAGACCTGTGATAAAGTCGTTAAGGCGAATCTGTCAGTAAAATCACTAATATACAAAATTACTGCGTCAACACAAGCTAGCCTAGTGAGGCGGATTTTGCGAAACCTCAACTTATTACTATGCATTTCTATTCTTTACATATTACCTACTGTTATTTCATTATTTTCTATTTTCCTTTTTATGTATCTTTTTTGTATTTATGAATACCACACAAGAGTCCCAAACTGCTCCCAATCGTTTGGAGCCAGTGAGACTATGGCATTCCCAATCGGGGAATGTTGTGAGGCTGAAGGTATTGGGGAAGGGATGGAGAAGGGGGAGAGGAAGGTGGGGAACAGGGGAAGTACCTGGCTATTCCCCTATAACCCTAGCAAGTAGTATTTGTACAGCGCCCTTGGGGTGATTTTTCACAAACGGCGCTATATAAATCGTCCAAGTATTATTATTATTATTATGTCGATTAATCTTTATAACGAATCGGTTTACATTATGAAAACCAAAAATATGTTTTGGATAAATTGAAACTTTTCCTTTAGTATCGCTTGATTAAAATAAAAATAAAAACATAATTTAAGATTAAATATTTTACTTCTTCAAGAAACAAGTGTAAAAAATACTGAAAAGAATTTAAATAAACTTTAATCATTGAAGAAAATAATATTAACACATCCTAAATGAACCACGAAACCGAAAAACCAACAGAAATTAAAAAGATTTCCGTCGCATCTGGGACTCGAACCCAGGACCTCTACCTATCCGGGGTAACCGCTTAACCAACATAGCTAATGAGACCAGTTCAATTTACACCGATATCATACTTCATGTTCAAGATTTGTTAATATTATCCTCCATTTTTAATCAAAACTTTGCAATCATCATAACGATAGCAGCCAATAATATGGGATTTATAAAAATGGAGGATAATATTAACAAATCTTGAACATGAAGTATGATATCGGTGTAAATGACGTAAATTGAACTAGTCTCATTAGCTAAGTTGGTTAAGTGGTTACTCCGGATAGGTAGAGGTCCTGGGTTCGAGTCCCAGATGCGACTGAAATCTTTTTAATTTCTTTTGTTTTTTCGGTTTAGTGGTTCATTTGGGATGTGTTAATATTATCTTCTTCGATGATTAAAATATTACAATGAGGTTTACAAACTTCAATAAGTTATAAAAAATAAATTGAATATTAAATATACTGTTTTATAGCTAAGATTATTTGTGACAATTTCCATTAATATTTTTTTAAGTCGCTTTTTGCGCTCAGAGCTTGGAATATTAATAATTGGATGATTTGTATAGCACCGTTTTTGTGAATCACCTAAGGGCGTTGTACAAATATTACTTGCTAGGGTTTATGATATTATGTACAAACAGATACAGAAACATGCTTACCTGGCAGCTCACTCCAGCTCCAGATTAACACGTTATTTGGTAAGTTAAGCCTTAGCGTAAGTTTTAGTTTGGGAAGATATGATTTTGAACGCACAGGACATATTGGATACTCTGTACACTGCATGATATTGCAGTTACTATTTTATTCTATCTAGGATGAACGAAGCATGTATGAAGAATGAGCTAATGATGAATGTAAGTAAGTCTAAAGTCACGGTGTTTGAAAGAGAGAGTACGAAAATGGTGTGCAATATAGTTGTGAATGATGAATACTTGGAGCAGGTCGATGAGTTTATGTATTTGGGAAGTATGTTTACGAGAGATGGAAAGACTGATAGGGACATTGAAAGAAGGGTGAATGGAGGAAACTCCATTAACGGGGGACTGAAAGCGGTTGGCGCAAACAAAAAGTTGTCCAAAGAAGCGAAGCTAGCAGTCCACAATGGAGTGCTGATACCAACCATGATGTATGGCAGTGAGGCATGTAACTGGCAGAGGAAGGATGAGAGTAGACTGAATGCTGTAGAAATGAGATCTCTGAGACGAATGTGTGGTAAAACCATGTATGATCGTGTGAAAAATGTTGAGATTCGAGAAGAATGTCAGGCTGATGTAAGCGCAGTGAGCAAGATTAAGAAAGGGACGCTTAGATGGTTTGGGCATGTAGAGCGAATGAATGAAGAAAGGAGTGTAAGGAGAATAGCTGGGATTCATAGCTGGGTTCATTCTGGAGGCAGACAGAACGTCCAGTATAATATTATAAAAGTGTGGGGCCTTGGTCACTCGGTGCATTTCGTATGTGTATTATTTGTGAAGGAAAAATAAACACGCGTGCCGGGCCAAGGCAGCGAGCGCGAGCGCGAGCGGCGGGCGACGCAACGGGCACACAAATACACTATCACACCAGTGATGCTATGCGCGTCGCAACACACGCTGTGTACGTCTATACACGTAAACACTGCCAGCGAGCAGGGAAACTCGGGAGATCAGCCAACCGCAGTGATTCATTATATTACAGACCTGCCTTTTTATGCATTTTGATACAATGGAGTTATTAGTGGTACGACTTTATTTTATATGGTCATACCTTTAGTGCTAGATTGATTAATTTTCAGAATTTCTTGGCATAACACATCCCCCCATCCATTGTTAGGAATCCCTCTCGAGTACTTTGCCATTGCAAGTTAGGCTAAGCCTACACGGGGTGACTTTTGTCGCGGAAACAGTTGCAGCATATGGAAGTGTGTGTGTATATGGATTTTGAAACTGTTGCGTTACAAGTCACGCGTGCGCGCCTACAGGCTGAAGAGTTGTTCGGGCGTTTTCGTAACAGTTCGGCTCGAACACGGACATGAACTCGGAGCCCAAGATGCTGTTGTATCGTAGACTCGTCTTAACTTTGTACAACAAAATGCAGTTTGGTGGCAGAATTCAGCATTGCCATGCCTAAAGATTTCACCCTTGATCTGGGAAAAAATTGAGAGTTCCGGGAGAGAAAGGGAGTGTTGGATTAAATCTATTTGGATCCTATGGTTTTACACAGTGTAGCCAGGAGAACACTCGTGAGGCGTCGCATTAAAAAAAAGTTTAATTAGGATGATGTTAACCGTTTTAGTGCTGTGCTTGCAAGTGTATATAAATTGCTACAGATATTCTGGGTTTTTAAATAATAAAAAAAAGTATGATATTCAATAAAAATTAAATAACTTAATTCAAATAACAAATAATTATATCATTTTTTTTTACGAATATTATAGTTCTAATTTAAAAAACTACACATTTACAACTACAATAAAATATTTAAAAATACAAAATATAAGATTATTTCACTTCACACTTGTGTTTTCCCGTAGTCCATGTAGTCCCTTTTTAGTCCATGTAGGGAGCGCATATGAGATTGGATCGCCTTATCTAATTTGCTTTGCTGAACACATTCATTTATGGGAACAAAGGTCTCGGCGTCCGTGGTGCCGCTGTCATTTGATACATTACGATCATCCGCAATAGAATTAACTTCCGACATGTTGAAAAATATCGATTCACTTTAGGGTGCATTTATTTTAACAGGATAAACAATAAATACAGTTATCAAGACACGCGCAAACCGCAATACGTATACCACGCTCAAATTGAACACGTGCTCTCCCGAGGACGAAAAAAGCACACTGAAAATTGCAATTTGCGTAACTAAAGCTTACAGCGCGATGGCGCTGGGCGGCACTCTAACGGTTAAAATAGCGTAATAATAATAACATAAACGGTTAATATGGAAATAATTTTACTATTTCAGAATTGTTGCGTTGGCCTAGAAAATACAGATAGAAAAGGGTGTGCAAATTTCACAACCCCGGAGATCACCGTTCCTGAGTTTTGCTTCTTTATCAGACAGATTGAATGGTTTATGGTTGGATGCAAACCACGGAGGAGCGTGTTTTTTATAATTTTATATGTACCCACATAAAAAGCACAACTTTTTATTGTTCTCTTCAACAGATTAAAAAAAAATCCAATATGTTGTTATGTATAACAATTTTTACTCTTATCTTTAATTATTGTAAAATAAGTACCTACTGGTGTAATCTCAAAAATTAACATGTTTTACACCTACAACTTAGAGAATCTATAAATTTAGAAGATCGGTGGGAAATTATGTCTTGTGTTTATAAAATCCTTCTCCAGATTTCATTCCAAACTTTCCTTCAGCTCTTTTTTAAATGAAAGCTTTAAGAGGAACGGCTGCACATATTATGTTTCATATAAAACTTAATTTTGGATTTGACGCCAAAATACTTACCTAAACCTAATGACCCTTTTTTCCATCAAAAAGTATAGTAAATATCTAGCACGGATTAGAAGTAATTTATTTATTTTTGTTTTACATTATGAAATATAGGTTATTAAAGGAATTGATTTTTCGCGATTTTAGAGGAACCTTTAACAATTATTTGGGGGCTAACAGTGACTTAAAAAAAAAGTTTTACCCAGTTTGCTTTGAAAATATAATGAAATATAATTATTTTTTTAATACATTAAAATAAGCATTATAGTGGACTTTAAGTTAAATTAAAAACAACCAATTTTCGTTGGAACACAAATTTGCTGAACATAATTTTAAATATCGACCTGAAAAAAAGTTTTTTTTTAAATGTTTTGTTTTTATATTTTTATTTACGTAATCATATTTACATAGCAAATACGATTTTTTTTTTAAATAAAGTAAACCCGCAAATAATTTTCTAATTTTAAAATTAGTAAAATTGATTTTTTTCATGGCATATACTTCATAATTTAAAACAAAAATAAATTAAATACTTCTCATCCGAACTAGATATTTACTAAACCTTTACTTAAAAAAATATATAATTCAGTTTGGATGGGTATTTTGGCATCAAATCCAAAATTAAGTTATGTATGAAACAGAGAGCGCAGCCGTTCCTCTTAACGACTGTTTCTAAATTTACAAAGACAAATAATTCACCGGAGATTCTCGTAAAATTATGAATTTGATAAAACTAGACATCGGATTATATGCACTTCCATATTTGTATACGCATATTTGATCCTTTTTTGATCGTTAGTGCATATTCTTTGAGCCATTATTCATTGCATTTCAACCATTTGTTTCTTCAAAATACAAGGTTCGATATTCTTGTATTTTCTTAAGAATCAGAATTTTTTGTCAATAAAGAGACAGAAACGAAACATTTTGAAAAACCTGCTTTTTTGACCCATAATTTCGCTGAAGTTAATAATAACATTATTACATATTATACATATATAAATGGAGTTGTAAGAATTAAACACAAAAACAATTAATTAATATACCTATATTTTACATTGATATTTCACCATTTTGATATAATATAATCCGATATCTATTGATATCCAATCAAACAGGGAACTTTTTTACAACCTGAAGTTAAAATTTTACCAAAAACTAAAAACTGAGTAAACTGACTGAAAAGAAATTTATTTATTAATTGATAAACTAAAGTTCTTTAAAACTTAAGACAAGATTTTTGTGCATAGTGCAAAGGGTAACAATTATTATTTTTATAAACAATAATTATTAATCTAAAACACTCATCCAAATTGAAAAAACCTTCCGAACAAAGATAAATGTCGCCGGCAGGACTCGAACCCGCACCCTTCTAATGTCCGGTTAGATGCTCTACCGTTGAGCTACGTCGGCTTATCGCAAACCCGCCAAGTTAATCAATATATACTAGTGTTCCATTTTAATAATTACTGTTTTTATTATATTTTCACCTGTAAACAACCAACATTATTAATATGAGAGAGGCTTGTAACGGCTAAATCCCTCAAATAGATGGCGTCGAGACAAATTATGTCTACATTTTATTGGTGAAAATAGCTTTGACTTGTCAAATATTTATTAATTGATAAACTAAAGTTCTTTAAAACTTAAGACAAGATTTTTGTGCATAGTGCAAAAGGGTAACAATTATTATTTTTATAAACAATAATTATTAATCTAAAACACTTATCCAAATTGAAAAAAACCTTCCGAGCAAAGATAAATGTCGCCGGCAGGACTCGAACCCGTACCCTTCTAATGTATAATATAATAAAAACAGTAATTATTGAATGGAACACTAGTATATATTGATTAACTTGGCGGGTTTGCGATAAGCCGACGTAGCTCAACGGTAGAGCATCTGACCGGACATTAGAAGGGTGCGGGTTCGAGTCCTGCCGGCGACATTTGTCTTTGCTCGGAAGGTTTTTCAATTTGGATGAGTGTTTTAGATTAATAATTATTGTTTATAAAAATAGAAATTTATTTCTTTATTTCTCAGAACAGACAGCTTTGATGAAACAAAACGAGGTTTAGGTTGATAATGTCAATTAAATGTCGCAACGTCCATATTAAATTTATGTTGTTCGTATTGTGATTTAAGAAAGACGTTGTTTTGTGTGAAAGAACAGTTGTGTTAATAGACTTAATATTTAACGATGTTTGCTAGAATAAGAAAATATTGTACAAACTCCACACATATGCTTTGTGTGTGGCTAACAAGCTATTGACATTTTTACACTGTAAAAATAATGTTTTTTTTTTCAATATTGTAATGTGTTGTTATTCAGAAACTGCGTGTCCAATTGTTGATAAATAATACAATATTATTCTACATTTTAATACTATGTCAATTCAATAAAATAACACAATGAATGTGACAAAGAAAATGGACCCCAAAAACCAGTGCCGGGCGGTGATCAGAAAAATTGTAAAAAAAAGTAACGGCACGTCCCTGTTCAAAGAAAATAACCAGTTCACGGTACTGATGCACAACTTGACAGACCAATGAACGTACCTGCGGAAGAACATCTTGATACCGTCTGCCGCGGAGAGCTCCGTTGAAACTCTATTTCTGTTGCATGTGGCGTTTATGAAAAATAGGGATAGGCCACAATGGAGCTATCGGCGGTACGCCTTTACGATAGCTACATAATATTTACATGAAGTTAATATTCCAATATCAGCCATCTTATCCATATTAAATTTATTTATTCTGTGTTAGTTTCTATATTATAACAATGTCAAACGATACCATAATTCTTATTGCAAGAGAAAGTGGACAAAAAATATTTAAAAAATCAAATCTTATTACCTCCAGGCAAAAGAAATCTGTGACTTAATGATTGTAGAGTCTGTCAGCATAATATAGAAATTTAATAAAATGGAACTAAAATATTCATTACTACGGCCGATTTTAGAAGAAAAAAATATTTTTGGTTCAAACGTGATGTTATGTTTCACTTTCAAATCTGACAGGTGGACGGGAAAAATGAAAAAAAAAATTCTTTGCGTTTTTTTTTTAATATGGTAAGTGTGCGCTTCTTCCACAGCTTTTATTTTGATTTAACATCTAATAAATGGCTTATTTGATTATTGATATGCACTTCACAAAAATAAAATTGGTAAAAATAATAAAAAAAGTTTGAAAATTAAATTTCTTTAAAACATGATGTAGAATTAATTATCTCCTTTAAGGAATTACCACAAATTTCTGAATACCGTTTGATATCGATGTGAAAAATATTCACTTCAATAGTGCTTTTTTTAAGTTTCATAATTTTTCCTTTCAACTAGTTTCAGCCATTATGGTGTTGCCATTTAAATTATCGCAGCGCCCTCCATTTTCGTCTAATTTATTTTGACAACCTGTACCTATTAAAATGTACTGCAAGGAAAATGATAAATTTAAAAGCCAGTAATGCACTGAGTTTGCCGTATTGTTTGTTTATGTCTTGTGTTCCGTCTTTGTCTCACCTGAGCCCCGTTGGCTGCTCGAGTGCTTGGCCCACCTGTGCGCCCGAGTTATGTTACCTTTACCTGCGTTCCGTGTGAAAAGTACCTGCCGGGAGATGCACACGAATAACAGAGCCTAAATTTCGTGCCACCCAACATGGCCGCTGCGTCAACAGGTGACTTTCAATACAAACTTCTATATTTAAAGATGCAGGGTTTATTTCCCTCGGTAGGATTTCTGTTATAGGGGATAGGTTTTGTTGGTAGGTGTTCATAAACATGCTCATATACTTCTAATTATATATGTATAACTGGTAAAGTGCATTAGGTACTTATAAACAGTCGTCTGACTGCAGATTTGTTCACTATCCAAATATAAACAAACAAACACTAAACAGAGAATGTGGTGATGACTTACTTGAGGTAGTAGATCTGCCCCTCGGGGGTACGCGCCTGCTCCCAGCCCAGGGGCAGGGGGCCCAGCTCCTCGCCGAGCAGAACGCTGCTGCTGACGTCGTACGAGCGCTGCTTGGAGTGGCGGATGGCCGTGGGCGGAGCGCCAGGGTTGGGGGCCCCCGCCAGCCCGGCGGCGTAGGTCTGTTGCAGAGAGGCGGGCGAGCTGTGAGCTCTGGAGTGAGACACGGCCGGGCCGCCGGCCGAGCCGAAGGCTGAATCCGCGGAGTTTTCCCGCGAGTGTGATATGGACGGAGACTTGGAGCCAGTGGACGGCGGGTTGAAGAAAGACTTGGGCAACTGCCTCATGCGCAGGGGCACCTGCAGTGGCCTCTTCGAGTCCGGTTTCAAAACACTGTCGAACAATGCCTGCAGATCCGAATCGGAGTCTTGATCGACTCGCAGCACCAGATTGTTTGACTTCTGATCCACTTCAGAGTTGAGAGCCATCTTTACGATTGTTATTTTTGCGGTTAGATAAAAAAATAAACAAAACAAAACTAAAAAAGGCAACCTCCGAGTCGCGACACAACACTCACACTCGCGAAGCGGCCGCCACCGCGCGCACTTTCCGACTGACTGCAAAGTACTTGCGGACTGCGGACTGGTTGGTGCTCGCCGCCCGCGCCGAGGAATGCTCGGCCCACGCACTCTCGCCCCGCCAGCCGCCTCCCCTGTCCCCGCGGACCGGTCCGGCGCCGCGCGGGGCGGGCGGCACCGACACCGGCACAGTCACAGGCACAGGCACAGGAAAGTGGTATATCTATGGGCACAGGCCACCATAGTCTCCAACCGTGGCCTGGCCAGGGGCCACTCTGGCCAGTGGCTTCCAGCCAGGGCCTGCTGTTTTAACTGCAGGAGCTAAACACAGTCTTCCTCTAACCTAACTTACCGACATTCCTGCTCAACAACACTATGCTACAATCAGTGTCAGACAACAAAGAGAACTGGGAGCAGGATATACAATATAGATAATCCTAGTTCCGTGATACCTATACAGATATCAAAAATAATCACTTTTCTAGCTGGCATTCAAATTTCGCAAGATCGTGTTCAACTTATCTGATCCTGTGACAATATCGACTGTACGATATTTGCTAGTGACTAGACCAGTTTTAGTTGGTATAATTACAAAATAAAGTGAGATTCCTTTCTGTAATATAGAAATCAAATACCTACCTATCAACATAACCCAAATGAAATATAAAAACGGAAAAAAATGACAGAAAATAAAAAGATTTCTGTCGCATCTAGGACTCGAACCCAGGTCCTCTGCCTATCCGGGGCAACCGCTTAACCAACTTAGCTAATGAGACCAGTTCAATTTATGTCATCTTCATCGATATCATATCTCAAATTCAAGATTTGTTAATATTATTCTCCATTTTTTTATCCCATATTATTGGCAGCTATCTTTATAATGATAACAAAGTTCCTAAGGAACACAATTGCAAACTAGACAGTGTCTTCGGATTAATATCCGATTTTTTATTAATATGAGACATCTATTGACTTTTTATTAAAGTCTAAAGAATATATTCAATTTATTGAGATTTAAAAACCTCATTTTAATATTTAATCAAATTAATATTTAACCTTATAATAAATTGCATTATATCGCGATTGTCCAGACTTATGGAAAGTAAAATCAAAAGATTATCATTGTATTCGAATACCGTAAGTACCTACCTACCGTTTCTGCAGACGTCCACATTTCCACAAAGCAACTGGGGCGAATATATTGACGGGTCGATTGAAGTTCTGTCAATTGCACTTCAGTGCACATTGAACGTCCAACAATAAAAATGTATGCAGTATGCAGGCATTTTTAATGGTTGTTCAAAATAGTAATAATTTATAATAGCATTTAAAACAGTAGTTAGTAGTTATTAGTTATTACCCATTATTATCATTTTATTAAATAGTACCAGCTTCATAATATTTCATTTAGTGCCATCTATGGTCACAATGTGTAAAGATCTTTAAATGGTATTCAGCGAATCTCCAAACCATTTTATAATTTATTTATACATTTTTTTACAAAATACGTACGCAATAAAAAGTTTTATAACAGACGCAATGAATTTTCCAATGAATAAACGGCATTTAATTTAAACGCTTAAAAAAATCAATTGAAAAAAACGTTTACTACATTTCCGCTTGCCGCCGTCGGATATTATTCCCATTCCGTAATTGCCCCAAACGTCAATCTGCAATCGACGGCGCTTGCGGTGTTTTTACGACGGCGTCGCCGAGCGTCGTTTCACAGGGTCAGGGTGGTAAACTAAAAGAGATCGTTAAAATAATCAAGCAAATTATTTACATTTATGCTTTGTGCGATGGGTCAGAATGAATTACGTTTAGTTGTATTTAAAAAACGAAAACAAGATGGATATTGAACCGAGATTCGAACATTTTTGCCGAATTTGTACCATTGAGCAGGAAGTCGGGATTATGATATTCGGAGAGGAAGGAGAAAAAATGATGCTGTCTGAAAAAATCACAAAATATCTCCACATAGAGGTAAGTCAATGTGCATTTCCGTATTTATAAAGAGAAATTTATTGGAATCTGACCAGATTCGTGTTAATATTATGATTGTTCAGTGCAAAGGGTAATCAACCCTTATGAACTGTCAAGATTCAATAGTGAATAACATGGCATTTTGACAGCATATCATTTTCTTTTATATTACTTAGTACATTTTTTTAAGTGTCTGGTTTGGGAATATACTATATAGTATCTAAATTGTGTTACATTTGGTTGTTTACTACTTGTGCACCTGTTTTATGAGTAGGCAAGTATATACCTACCAAATCCAGGTATATATTTTTTTTGTCTAACGAGGGCATGAATGCACAAATATTATATAGGAAATTTGTTTTTTGTGCAAACGAGCAAAACAACAACGTTTTTTGTATTTTTCACCACAACATATGTTAGAATCTCATATTATTGTTACGATCAAAATAATAACCTGATTTGAGGATTGTGTCCATATTTTTTTCTTGATATTTTTCTGCAAATAATTATTGTGTTGGCAAAAGTTTTTTTACATCATAATAATGTTTGCATTTATTCTTGCAGATAGCTTCAGACGACAGATTACCCAAAATGATTTGCATCAGTTGTTGCACCAGGCTTGATGGCTTCAGATTATTTGCAGAAATGGCTTGGCTGTCTCAAATAAAATTAAATGAACATATTGTGATAATGGATGACAAATATACAGATAAAGAAATAGATGACAAAAACACGTCAAGATTACCAGTAATTATGCACAACGGGAACTATGTTATAGTGAAAAAGGAAGAACCCGCTGAAGAAAATAACACAAGTCCGTTAGAAGCTGATTCCGATATCACAGAAATGGAAGTAAATCTCGATCCAATGATGTTCTTAGACTGTGACACGGAGAACAGTCGATCCAACGATACATCAAACTGCAGTGATTCTTCAGTAAAAGATTATTCCTTCAATAATTTTCAACATGTCATTCACCACAACGGTCACAACCAAGGCAATTCGTTAACAATAGAGCTTGTGCAAAACGAAGTTAAAATTAAACAAGAATTTGAGAGAGTTCCGAAGACATTGCCAGATTTAAAACCGATTAAATTTGCTAAGAAGAATAATGGAGCGGATGTGAAGCCGTTTCTTTGCAGTCTTTGCCCGAGGAGTTTTCTATCGAGTATCGCTTTGCAGAATCATTCCTGGCTGCATTTGAAGAGCAAGGTGCGAGACAGCATCTATGAGAGAGTTTCTTGTCCAATTTGTCAAAAGGAGATATCTACAAAAGGAAATTTGAAAGTTCACATGGATACACACCGCCCCAAAGGAAAATATGGATGTGAAATATGTGGAAGAGTGTGAGTTGCGTTTGCTGTAGAACTTTTAAAATCCAATTTTTTGTAGCACAAATGTGCAACTACATATCTCATCATTTAGCAGAACGGAAGGGAAGGAAGTAAATAAGTACTTTTTCATTCCTAATGTGCTTGACTGGCAGTCTAATTAATGTTCTCCCATCAACATAATTATCTTCATCTTTTTGGTTTCTTAAAAAATATTAGAGATTGTTAAGTAATGGGTAGGTTACATGTAGCCAGTAGCAAGGATAGTGATAAGTGGTAACTAAATCACTATCCTGAGTAAAGTGATATTGCCATCCACACGTGCATTTAAGTAAGTGATTTAGTAAACTCTTGTATTTGCAGTAAAACTTGATTGTGTGCGTGTTCAAACAGTACCACAATAGTCCCCACTTACCACCTATAAGGATGCCCGCACAGCGTGGACTGGGCTACTTAACTGAAAAAAAGATTCTAATTGAGTAAACTAAATTGCTACTTAACGGTATCTTACCATGTGTTTACCACTTAATGCACTGTCCTCACACAAACAGTCACTTAAAATTAACTGAACGAATTAATTGCCACTTATCTTTATGTCTTTGCTACTGGCTACGTGTTACCTAGCCCATAAAGGAAAGAGAGGATCCGGCTATTCAAGGGTTACTAAAGTTACTAAACTTAGCTCTTAGACGTTTCAAAGAACTTTCAAATCTGAATGGGTGTATTTTTATTTTGATTCAGCGGTTTTATGTCATTTATTCAAATGGTGACTTCAAAAAACTTGTAAAATATACCTATTTTGGAGAAATGTTTTCAATATATTATTTGTGTAATTACAGATTTAAGACCAACTCGAACCTGGTTCGGCATAAAGAATATCATGGCGGAGAAGTGCATTCTTGTTCTGTCTGTGGTCGGGTTTATCCAACCAATAGCACCCTGCGAGCCCACAGCATCACGCACAGTGATGCCCGCCCACACAACTGTCCTCTGTGCAATAAAACATTTAAACGTAATCAGGATTTGAAGGTGGGTACTGATTTAATATATTTATGGCAACTTTTGTAGGGAAAGCTCACGGCAACACTACAGTCCATGATATATTCTAGCATGCCGGTCACTGAGCAGACCTGTACTACCTGATTCCACTGTAGCCAATCTCTCAGTTGTGACATCTTGATAATACATATTATTTTCCATGAGAGTGGCAATAAATACATGTTTGCTATGCAATACAAAATTGGTGTGCTTAACGTAATAAATTGGTTGCAATCACTGATGTAATAGACTTGCCCTAAGTATCATTTCGACAGCTGGAGGCAAAGGTCACGTGACACCACAGAGAAAATAAAAATACTACAGTTGCAAGGGAAAGAGACCAAAATAAGGGGGGTGAGGGGTCAGCTTAGGCGGGTCACTGTTATTTGATTTGCAAATAAATGCATCCCGACAGTCTTTAGGCAACTCGCATTGCATTGAATCAGTATTTACTCTTCGAAAAGCAAATCTGCTAATGATCCACTCGTCCTTTTTACAATTATGTGGAATTTATGGCAAATTTCCTTTATTCCCGTAGCTATGGAACAGATTCTAAACTAACCTAAATAGCCAATAAGTAAAACAGTAAATAAGAAACGGGTTCGGTTGTATACTTTTTTAAATCTTCGAATGATTGCTCGCTACCAGTCAATACACGAATGATGGCGTCATTTATTCGAGAAATGCGTGAACCCGCCTGGTGCCAAATTTAGGTTGTCACGTGGTTGCCTTCATCCATCGTAATGGTAGGCAAATTTGGCTATTTGGCTATGTTTATTCATTTGGACGTCAGTGTATTACACCCATTTTGGCACCAGGCTAGTTCACTGCTGTCCACGGTAAGCAAATTACAAAATCTTTATAAAAGGGGTCAAACTAAATACTCAGTTTTTGTAAACAAGCCAATTCTTTTTAATTATTTGCTGTTTTACTTAAATTAGCGGCAAGGCTAGCTCGCTCCTCTCCCCTCGTTATTTTCGTTTCTTCCCCTTGTGTGTTAGGGCATCTGTATGTATTATTTGCTCTGTGGTTGCGATACAAGAATGCAATGCCAAACCATCTGAAACTCTCTCAAAAAGAATCTAACAGAAGGTAGTTTTTAAAGTTGTTTACAGCAATTCTACGATAACATAATTTGTCGCCCCAAAAGCAAAATACTTGTGCAAGATTGTCTTTTGAGTACAAGACATTTTAACTGTGTGTGGAGTAAAAAAAATCATGTGTGGGTTGTTTTTAATTATTTTGAGATGAAATTTATACTACATGTGACATATTTCTTAAAGATTGAAATACAGTTTTCTTATAAATTAACAAATGACAAAGCAAACTGCTTTCATAACTCCAAACCGTCAAATCGCATAAGTGTCCTTTTGCTTTTGGGATGATGATATTCTCTGCTTTTTTGAGACAATAATTATTTACCACAGTCCTTCAAGTACAGTATCTTTAGTGTGTCAATGTCTCTTGCCTATTTAAATTGACTGCTACTGGTGACCAGGGATTACCCTGTTTACTCTAGTTCACGGATTCCCTTTCCTCAATATTATTATTACTGAAAGCATTTATTTTTAATTGATTGCAGTTTCATATCAATCAGCACACAGGAGCACGGCCATATTGCTGCCCATACTGTACAAAGGCTTTTGCCAGCTCTGGCAATTGCTTCTCCCACCGTAAGAGAATGCATCCAATGGAAGTAGAACGAGATAGAGAAAAACGTGTCAATTAAGCGCAACGTATTTAAATAATAGCTATTATTTATAACTTTCGCACTTGGCAATATAAAATAACAAGTTAACCATTGATTATCTGCCCACTTACTTTTAGAAGTACCTTCTTCCGCCTGCGTATCTCTTCGATTTTTACTTCTGCGATCAAAAATTCTGAGTGAAGAAAGCAAACTGTTCATATACAAAACGAAAATAAGACCGGGTTACATATAGCTGGAAGATGTGCTGCCTAAGCAAAAATGCATGGACCTGCAATAGAAAATGGAACCTACAGAATTAAAAGGAACCACAAACTCAAGGAACTATTAATGCTTAAAATATCGATATGTTTGGTTGAAGGCTTGAAACCATTATAAGATTCTGTAAGTGATTGAAACCAAAGAATCTGATGGGTTGGCCTTGTAGAAAGAATGTCAGATGAAGGACACAGAAAATCATGATCAAATTCGTGCCTCAGAAGAAGTGACTTAGAGGCAGACTGAGGAAGAGGCGGACTGACTGTGTGGAAGAAGATTGGTGCAGGTTGGGAAGACCTAAGGTTTGGAGAAAAATAGCTAGAGACACGAGCCTTTGGAGAACATTTGTGGAGGAGGCCAAATCCCACCCTGGGGTCTACAATCGTGATAACAATGCTGACTTTAACTCTTTGAGCGGGAATGCCAAATAAATCATTTATTTTTTTGATTCAACAAACCAAGCATTCAAGGTTAAGTGTGCCAAATAAGATATGAAAGATTTTACAGAATAAAACCTTATAAATTTTATCATGAATGTACATTGTCAATGATTTAGTCAACAAAATGAAATTTTGGTAGTGCACACTGTGGTACTTACCTACATTTTAAGAAACATAGTAAAATTGTGGAATTCGCAACTGGTATATTAATGCACTGATTTTATTTAAATACAGATATATTTTGAGAGAGAAAACTTTTTAACTAGACTGATATTATTTTTATAGAAGTCAATTTTTTTATCTGTACCTATTAGATGTTTAAAAAATGGTTTGTCAATTTAAGCCAATACCACTTTTTGATAGATTAGTGTATGATACCATATTTTTTTAAGACGTATGTTTGAGATTAAATTATTTGTTTTTTTTTTTTAGTATGTGTCAGTAATTGGCACCAGTTAATTATTGATGTTCACAAACTTTGTGTATTTTTGCCTGACATTCATATATAATAAGTTTAAAAAAAATCATGTTTATCCCATTACGGATGATATTCTTAAGTCTGAAAGTATTGGGAATTTCACATACAGTTGGAAATACATAATAACATACCAGAAATCATTATGCTTTTGGTAGAAAGATCCCCTATACAATGAAAATAACATACCAGAAATCAATATGATTTGGTAGGAAGATCTCCCATACACTGAAAATAACACACTAGAAATCATTATGCTCTTAGTAGGAAGATCCTCCATATACAGAAAATAACATACCATAAATCATTATGGTTTCGGTAGGAAGTTCCCCACACGCTGAAAATAACATACCAGAAATCATTATGGTTTCAGTAGGAAGTTCCCCATACACTGAAAATAACATACCAGAAATCATTATGCTTTTGGTAGGAAGATCCCCTATACACTTAATGATTTTAAGTCAGACATGTCAGTTAAACTGATGAATTGCCTAAAAATCTATGTGCGTCAAATACTGATAATGTATAACTTCTTATCTCAAACTCAATGTGTTCGACAATACACGAAGTAGGTATATGGGATTTCCGGAAAGTGGGTATTTCAGTAATGAACTTCTCTGCATTTTATTATTGTGATCAATTAACACTGATTTGTATAGATCCGTTGTAGACATTGTTGTGTTAGTCGTAAATAGATGTAGGAAACGATAGTTGTTTCTTACAATAATAATGTAGCCGTAAATAGGGTTTAAGATCTAAGTAAACTGTAGTCTTTAACATAATAAATAATATGCGTGCCATTTTTGCAAGACTGTTACTGCTAAACATAGAACTTGACATTCATAGATTTTACTTTCGGTCTTTACTTTTATTCTGTGATCTACGAGTATACTATAAACTTCATGTATAAATAATACTACTTACTGTGTGTTGTAATAATGTTACTGAGTATGTTACATGTTTGTTATGTAAACAGGCCTATATTTTTAGATAGTTGTTGTAAGCAAACATAATATATTATGTAATAATTATTGTACTTAAAAATATCCCTTATTTTTAATAGAGATTGGTGGGATTGCTAGCTTTTACTGTTATTATTTTGTATCATGGAAAATAATTAAACCAGTTGTTTTTAGGGATGTTGAAACGTATTGAACTTCCTCCTTCTCTTTGAGCTATTTCGTAATAGCATTCTGGAGTCAGTCCTATGTTTTGTAAACACCTATCATTGCCAGATACCTACCAAAAAGTTTTTAATATTTGCTAGTTGTCCCTGAAAATGTTAATTGGGCACTTTTAACCTATACACTGCTATGCACATATATGTATGCGGGAATAAAGGTCTATTCACATCTACCGGCACTGTGCGGTGTAAACATGTGCAGTGGCAGGCACGGCACGGAAGGGAATATTCACATTACACTTTGCGTTAATGTGTTCATAGATAATGCAAGCAACTAATTTTGCCGTGCCTGCAACATTACGTGTCTGCACTGCGCGATTCTGGTAAATGTGAACCGAACTTGAATCGTGCCCCCAGCATTTTGTGTATATATGTACGTTTTCCCTTTCATAGAAAATCCATGAATGCCATAAAAAGTGTCGCGTATACCTGTTATCCTACATATATGCATCAGGAACATGGTGAAAAGGTTAAATATCAATTATCTCTTACTAGACGAGCTCATAGTGTTAAATCCAAAGAAATGGCCGCCGCCAGTATCCAAGAAATTCTATTCTATCGCGGAATTGTATGGATGACTGAGTTTGGGCGCCTAAATAATATTCCGACACCCTTTTTGTTTCTAGCCCATACTACCAGAGCGGTAGATACTGTGAGTATCGCTCTGGTGAAAGACCACCGTTCAGAATTGAAACATTACTTGAAATGGTTTTAACCATGTTTGGTGACCAGATCTGTATAGCCATGTACCTCCCCACCTGCCTTCTTCCCCATCTCCTTCCACTCCTCAATACCTTCGGCCTCACAACATACCCCCAATTGGGAATGCCATAGTCTCACTGGCTCCAGACGGTTGGAAGCAGTTAGGACTCAAAAAATTGCATTTGACTTCATCATATCCTGATCTTCACGAGTCACTCAGCTGAGTCTGTAGACTCCATTTTTGAAGAGTAAACTTTGGAGACCTTAGAAGGTCTTGGATCCTGTTAAAGGTTTCTAAAAGAGACGTTATATTTTATATTCTTAATATCCTGGCAAGAAATCACAGCCTGCCTGAAATGTTGACCTAAGAAGAAGAAAGTGCAAAGCGGCTTAACACCATAACAAAACAACCAAAAAATACTGTTATCTGTGAAATCTCAACAATCATTTCACTATAAAAAAGTTTTATTTCGCAGTTCTCAAATAAAATGCTTGTTTAGTCTGTTGGAATAAGATATTAATTGTTTTTGTGTTTAATTCGTAGAACTCCATTTCATTTATTTTAAAAAAAATTAATATAAATCAAATTTAATAATGTTATTAAGTTCTACAAGTATTTTTAGTTTTTTATTATTGTGACAGCTGTTTCGGTGTTTAAGTCCATTTTCGAACTGGAAATATTGGAATAACATACCCACCTAATCAGAAATTATTTTATTTTATTCAAATTATATGTGATTTATTAATTATATTCTCAGTAATGGTTTACGCATAAATAACATTGTATGTATATTGCAACAGGATTAGAAAAAATAAAATGTATTGGTATTCATGGGCATATATTTTTTGCCTTAATTACATTCTGCAATATGATTGGCAGTACACACCCCACAAAATATTAATCAGTATTACGTATTTTAATGGTCATCATTCTGTAAAAGAAAAATAATCTAGAAAAATAAATGGTCTAACTTTTAAAAATTTATTGTTTTTATCTTCAACAGAAACAGTACTTATCTATTTCATTCTGTCCTCAGTGGCATCTACGATATCTATTGTATCATTACAATCGTAAGTATGAAACGTATATACCACTGTAATCAAAACGATGATCAGCTACGATGTAAAATGAGAATTTATTTCTAATCGGATTACATCATGATTATAAGTTGTCAAAGAATTCACACTTTTCATTGCGAGGTCAATAATTTCTGGATTCCGTCATATTGGTATATACCTACCTAGGAACATTACGTTTTTATGTACATAAATTATAATTAAACTCGCGCCCCGATGACATTATTGTCAGTATTATCGTCATGACTTCGTCCAGACCGTCCAAACAACGCACAACAGGCATTCCCAACCAGCAAATAAATAATTTAGTCGTCTAAAGGGCAAAATAACGTCTATGAAATCATTTGTGATCATTAATAATATATTCGGACATTTTCATTAATGTGCAACTATTGCTAGATACTTGTTCGGACTTGTCTAGCTCGTTCGTTGCGCCTGGACGAAATTGACGATAAAGTTGATCGTCTCTGGCCACTTCGCCGTCTTTTTACAAGAAATTAAATATGGAAGTTTTAAAAATACAATCGGTCAAAGACCACAAAACCAAAAATACAATAGAGTAACTCATAGCTAAATTGGAAGAAGGAATCGATATAGAAAAGAAAAGAATTCAAGACAACAATAAATAAGGACAAATATTGAGAAATTGTTCGCACATCGTAAAAATTTACGCTGCTGTCATCAGCGGAAAAATATGAAACCAAAAACATCAGTCTATTCAAATTCAATTACCACCATTACAAAAAACGAAAGAAAAAAATGGCATGTCCAGTAGTGGTGGGCGAATCGGCTCGGTTTAGTGAGCCGGATCACTAAATCAGCTCTTTGTAGTGTACCGGTTCGATGATCCGGCTCGTTTGAACGACGGTTCGCGTCCCCCCGCACCATGCCCTCTCCCTCGCTCCCTTGGCCCTCCTAAAGACGTCCTTAAGACGCTCTTACGCGATACTTTTTTCGTCCAGTTTTCATGTGGATTGTCTTTACAGAGAGCTGATTTAGTGATCCGGCTCACTAAACTGAGCCGCTTCGCCCACCACTAATCCAGAGTGCCCAGCATCAGAAATAAAAAATCAACTTATTATAAATTTTAATACAGAAGATGAAATGAGCCATTATCGCCAAAAATATAAACAAGTAAACATAATCATCGAATGCACTGGTGATATTCGCAATCTTCCATTAAAAAGGTCAATATTGGGTTCCGGCAAATCAAAGTTGAAGATTAACCTAAATGAAATGCCATCACTGCCAAAAATACAGGCACACAGCTTTACGCTGCCTAAGTTGAAAAACCAAAACGTCCACACTGCGCAGAAGATTTCATTTTGAGAAACTGCACAAACAAAACGAATTGCTAAAACGCATTAACTACACTAATAATAATAATTGAAAAAGCACAAACTCAACCTGCCATACTCGCAGTGAAGAATGTAAACAAGCAATAAAGATGTTGTATTTTGCAAAACAAAGCAACTACAAATAAAAATAGAAGATTACAATTATTATTTCAAAACAAATCGACTAAGTACAATTTGTAGTCTACACCAACAATATTATGACAGAAATAATGTGTAAAACAATAATAATTGGTGTAACAGTGCTCAGTTTTATACTCGTATATGACCATTGGGAGTAAAGGAAAAAACTTGCACGAATTTTTCATTTAAACGCGAGTCCTTTTTGTTCCCGATGGGGAACACGTAACTAGTCTTTTTTCTTACCTTTTATTATTTTGGGTACTTACCCAAAGGGAACAAGATGAACAAAAATACCCCATTGGGAACATAAACATAGAGCCTGGCAGAATATTGTAGACAAATAATAAATTCTGAACTAAATATGTCATTTCTATGGCAATCCCAAAAGTCTTTGACATTTCATTGATGTTTTTCAAAAACTATCATACGTTCTTTACTTTAGTTATTTATTAATAGTTTCAAATCACTTCAAAAGAATAGATCAATAAACAGTGGAATGAGGGAAGTTATTTACTGTGTATTCCGGCGCTTTTTAGCTCAATTTCAAGCTAGGAAACTCCTGTCTGACTTTGAAGACGTTTTCAAACGCACTTCTGAAATGACTGGGAAGGTATTGTACGGGACAGGATCTGTAAACTCCTGCCGCACGTTTTAGAAGAAGAAGATGCTGGCCACTCCAACGCTTCAGAGCAAGTTAGGAAGGAAGGGAGAAGGGGGTGCTTTGGGAAAGGCAGTACTGTGCAAGGAAGGGGTGGTGAAGGTGTCGTGATGAAAAGTCTTGAGCCGTTTTCAGGCCGGGTGAAGATGCAGGGCGAAGTAGGCAGAAGAGGTCTTGATTCCGTGAGAATACTCTACTTTTTTAGAATTGCAACCGTCGCTTAAGTACTCCGGTGCGATACCGTGCTGGGAGGAGCCAGCGTATCAGGCAGTTTTTGCTCGTGAGTTTTTCGCGAGCTGCCATAGATTCTGTCAATCTTGGATCAACTTAACCAGAAAATTAGGGTGTGAACCTCGACCTCCTGCTTGGATTAAGCCTATTGCAATCTTCACCTATTTTTTTTATTAAAGAAGCCAAAATTATTACAAAAAATGTCGTGGCGGTCAAAGTAGGACAGTTGATACTTTGCCGCTGAATTACAGAAAAATGCATTGTAAAAACATAAGTTGAGTAAGGTTATTCGATTCCGCCGATGCTAATGAACGGATCAGAAAAGATCGTTTATTTAGATCAGTCACCGCAGCCGCAGAAATCGCTTACAAAGACACATAATTTTGATAGAACAATAATTTTTGACAAGTTTTTTGTGGATTGCAAGGGCCCAGCCAATGGGGGCTCGCTTAGCTTTCGGGACCGTCGCCGGGAGCGACCGTAGAAGTGGCGGGGGTCGGGGAAATGTCCCGTTAGTGGCCAGTGGCGGGTAGGCACGAAAAACGTCATTCAGGGGCGTAGAAAAACGAAGGCGATAACGTGCACTTTACCGTCCTCTTTCTCTACGCCCGGAATTCCGCTTATCGAGAGCCATATGAAATGAAAATGAAATCGGGCGTTGCACAAATCAACATTGTGCAGACATAGTTCGATATAGAGGATTGTATCTAAGTCGCCTCTCCATCGAAGATGCACGAACTCAATAGAGATTTGTATCTCGTCGCGTCTCTATCGAGTTGTTTGTACACGATTCAGTCGGGTCGTCTGTGTGAGGCTGACAGGTACGAGCTTGATAGAGAGTTGTATCGAGTCGCGTCTCCATCGAAGCTGCACGAACCCGATAGAGAGTTGTATCTAGTCTCGTCCCCATCGAGTTGTGTCTGTATGAGGCCGACAGGTACGAGCTTGATAGAGAGTTGTATCGAGTCGCGTCTCCATCGAAGCTGCACGGAGTGTCGGTGTGAGGCCGACAGGTACGAGCTTGATAGAGAGTTGTATCGAGTCGCGTCTCCATCGAAGCTGCACGAACCCGATAGAGAGTTGTATCTAGTCTCGTCCCCATCGAGTTGTGTCTGTATGAGGCCGACAGGTACGAGCTTGATAGAGAGTTGTATCGAGTCACGTCTCCATCGAAGCTGCACGGAGTGTCTGTGTGAGGCCGACAGGTACGAGCTTGATAGAGAGTTGTATCGAGTCGCGTCTCCACCGAAGCTGCACGAACCCGATAGAGAGTTGTATCTAGTCTCGTCTCTATCGAGTTGTAGTCGGGCCGTCTGTGTGAGCCCGACAGGTACTTCGTACGAGTTCGATATAGAGGATTGTATCTAAGTCGCCCCTCCATCGAAGATGCACGAACCCAATAGAGATTTGTATCTCGTCGCGTCTCTACTGAGTTTTGTACCGGTTTGATGTTATGCAAACGGAGGGTATTACAAACTTGAATTCACGTCTGGTACAATGTGGTCAACAGAATTACACATACCTAAGTACCCAAGAATAAAAATCTTAAGTAGATTACGGGAAAATATAAGATTTATTAACAAAAACTTTTAAATCAAAATAGCACTGAAAAGTGTAAAAAATTATAATAATAACAATTTCAACACCCCCCCCCCTCATACACACAAGCACAACTTTTTATGAGGGCACGGGGTACATCTTGAATTAAAAATACAAATGATATAAGGTAGGCATTATAAGTTACCCATAAAATGTGTACTAGGTGTATTAGGTAGGTACCTATATTTTTGTGAATAAAAAAACAGTTGATTTTCATTTTATAATAACGCAGTAAATAAAAACAACGCACGTCTTTTTATTTGAAAGTTTTATCAATAATGTTAAACTATCGATAAAACTTGCCCTTCAAATTTTGACCTTAGCGATGTGTGGTCGATATTCAGCATTTGCGCATGACGTTGTTTGTTACTCTGGTCGGTGCGAGTGAATGTACTTCCCGCGCTCAGCGGGGTGACGATTTGTGATATGACAGCAGTTTCATTTGTGAGATTAAACGTGTTGCACGCGACTGCTATTGTCGCCTGTTGTCCGAAATTGTTTTAAATCATGTCATGTGAAAAAGAAATCCTGTTAAATAGTGAGAGAAAAATGGCACGCCAAAACGGGATTGTGCAGCCGCTTTTGACAGGTATTTTTCCCTAAGTTGGCGTACTGATATTATATATCAAAGAGGGAATTTTGAAATGATTAGAATTATCGTTTTAAGTATTAGCAAGAATAAATTGTATGTAATTTTTATTTTAGACCTCTATCAAATAACTATGGCCTACGCCTATTGGAAATCTGGAAAAAGAGACGATGTTGCTGTGTTTGATTTATTTTTTCGTAATAATCCGTTTCAAGGGGAGTTTACTATATTTGCTGGTCTAGAAGAAGTCTTAAAGTTTTTGGATCACTTCCATTACTCCGATAGTGGTGAGTCTTACTTTCGTTTTTAATAAGTCCTTGTTTAGTTTTTTTTTGTTCTTATTATAACCTGAAAAGTGTATTCATTTTCTTTTAGACATTGTTTACCTTACTCAAACTCTTCCGCCATCCATCGAGCCAGAATTCTTTATTTTCTTGAGACAGTTGACATGCAAAGATGTTACTGTGAGTGCAATAGAAGAAGGCTCAGTCACTTTCCCCAGGTAAATACCATTCTAGCAATTAGTATCGCTAAGCTACTGTTATTGTGAAGAGTACTCAATATAAACAAATTGTCTTTCTCTTAAATAAACTATTTTTTACTTACTTAATCTTTATGCTGACATTTTTTATAAATCAGCTATAAGATAATACATAGAATATGTAATAATATAAGAATATAATATTATGTAAAAATACTTATCCTTGACCCAAAAATGCTGGGAGTTGCTAAATTAACCATTCACATGATCAAAACATGAATATTCTTGAATTGAAGTTGAAACTCTATGAATCAATATAAGCAGTATTTAGGAAAAAAACAAGCAAAAGTATCAACTTCAAGGGTAAAACATGCAATTCTAATATTTTATTTTTATCAGAGTAAATTTTTTTCTTCGTACTTATTGTTTAATAAGACACAAGAAAAAGATATTGAAAGCCTGAATAATTTATATTAAATTGACATAAAATTGGTAAAAATATTGATGCTTTAATGATATACTCCCTGCTATAGAACTGAGCCGAGTACCGCAACCTACCAGCTTAGTGAACACAATTTCCGTTATGTTGCCCACAGTGAAAAGTGGAATATATTTTTTGTGGTGCTGCGTAGAATTGCACTCTATTTATTACAAACTGATCTGAATTACAGTAAAAACTTAAAAGTCATATTTCAGTATACTCGGGAATGTCATGAGTCAGATTGGGTTATCAGGAAACCTACCCGAGCAACTTAACAAATTTAAATAATTCTTAAGCCGAGCTTAAAAAGCAACTGAAATACTGGCCCTTATTGAACACTAATTTATAGAAAAATATCATGAATAATTTAGGTAGCAGGAGCACAAATAAAATTTTAGCTATCATTTTTTTTTAACCCTTTTTTATGTTTTTCAGAGTGCCTCTTTTAAGAGTGGAGGGACCCCTCATCATCACCCAAATCCTCGAAACTACATTACTTACGCTAGTGAACTATGCCAGGTACCCATCTTACAGTTTTGTTGACTTTATTTATGCATTTCATATTTATAAAGAGATAAGATATCATATTTTTTTGTACAGCATGCGTATATTTATATAAGAGTACCTACCTTACTCGTGAAAATGGTTTATGAGTTTTTCACAAACAATTAAAAAAAAAAAAGTTTAAACCACTGGCAGTTTTCTCTGAAGTGCATTTGTGTGGTGAACTCCCATAAAAAAGATTAGAAAATAAAACAAACTTGTATCATAATTTTACCACAATTGAAACAGCTCGCCATTCAAACCCACTCATTATTATAGGTAATACCAGTGGCGTGCCTACCCTGAGAAAATGAACCTTTAAAGATTTTTTTTTAGCAAAACATATTCCACAAATAAATAATGAAAATATTTTTTCAAATGTGAATATTTTTAATGACATAATCGTTCAACATTGATAAATTGTTTCTATTTGACACTTTTCAGTAAGATCATAAAATTGCCATTTTCAATTATTCAATGCACAATAAATTCATACCTGAAGTTGAAAAACTACACAGCCTACCTTTGGTCATAGAGCAATGCATGCCGCTGGGTAATACTGCCCGAGAGCGAGTCCGAAATGAATTCCATAGGTACATTACGAATTCGACGACTATGGGACCTTTTGTCCTAGGAAGTAGTTCATACAAAGAATACTATTTGTGCTTCGGTGGGAAACTGTACCGAGCATGCAAACCTTGGGAATCTACTAGGTGACCGTGTGCTCAACAACTATGGAGTAATTTGTACGGAATAGTATTTTGCAAGAATCAATGGAATTTTTCTGTGATTTACGTGTGTCAAGTTCTTATTAAAATAATTTAATTACTGAAGATGTTATTTTTTATAAAAATTAACAGTTTCGTACGTAAATTATGATTTTCTAATTTAAAACTATTTTTTGTAACCTACGACACTATGTTGTTAATTTACCACAGACGTTTTAATGAATCGCCAAATTGTTTCTTGTTGCTAGGTCGTTAATCTGTGGTGCAGTGGTATGATGAAATTCTTTTAGGTCTAGGGAAAAATATATATTATTTGGAAAAGACCAGCATAGGATTTTTTCATATATGTAGATGAGGGATTTTTTTTCTCATTTTTTAAATCTCCGATTGAATTTCCAATGAGATAATTTTACGTCAATTATTTTATTTATCTTCCCAGTACATGTTTATTTCAGCTTATAATAACGTAATTTTTTATTCCATTTTACTTTTAAGTTATTTAACATATCTGCAGTATATTTATTTTATAATAATATATTAGTTGCAATCCGCAGTGCTACACGAATTGAACCTTGAACTTTAGACGTTCGTTTTACACTTCATAATATGGAAGTTGTAAAAAAATCTCAACAATGATGCTTATTTATCTTTTTAAAAATTATGTTTTTGACACATAAAATAGTACTTAATATATTGACCGGTCAGTGGCTGAGTTGGCATAGCGTCTGGGTCCAACCCAGGTGTTCACGCGGGTTTATTAATATCTACCGTCAATAATATGCGATTGCGAAGTCCCCCCCATTTCATTCCCTTCCCCCCCACGCTCCAGTCCTTGCTTCCCGACTTGATCAATTGTCCAGCATTCATTCCAAATCTTACCGCCGCCGCGACGAGAAGAGCGCGCTATCGAGCTCGAGCTCGATATCATCGCCGACGAGACGCAGCCGCTACCCGGCTTTGCCCGGTTGACGAGCAAGACGCAAGCAAGACGCACGCCGCCATGGGAAAGTGGACAAGTGACAATTGGTGAGTCTTTTTCCATCCATATCACAAATTCTTATTTCGCAATCGCATTTATTTCCTGATAATTAATATCGCGAAATTGAATAATCGCCGCAACATTGGTCCTTTTCGAACCGGATTGAATTAAAATTAATTCAATAACATCCTTACACACAAAAGAATTCAGTGATTTAATGCCCTATTAATGCACGGTACCCATATTGATAATTATTGTTACGGTATTAATCACTACACGCTGTGGAATCCGTTCACGTATTATTACATTTAGTTAACAGGCAATTAGTATATTTTCGCCAATAAATGCATCGCACTTCGTATGGATTACTACCTACTGCACGTAGTATCGGACATTATAACCTCAGTAAATAATTCTAACACGATCTACCACGCACCGCAGTCCAGTATCAGACATTATAATTTCAGTAAATAAGTCTAGTAATGATATACCTTGATTATTCACGCATACTACTCGTTTAATTAATTACGCAGAAATTGCACTGTTATTTGATTGAAATTGTTTGATTTTTCTTTCATTATCACTTAAGCATATTACATATGTGAAGGGAAGCGTCACGTTAACAATTCACTCTAAAATCGATCCGTACTGCAAATACTCCATAACCGTTTTAGTCTTAGATAAAATTACCGCTCATTTACCCACTTGTCAAGTAAACGTGACATCTGACAACTTCATGAACATCCCGCTGGCAGATGACACTTGTGCAATGCCAGGTCGAATCGAGTTACTCATTGGCGTCAGCCTATTCCCAGAACTGCTCTTATCAAATAGAATAGCCACTCCTGGATTCCCAGTCGCAATTGAAACAACTTTAGACAACGTCTTTATGGGCAATGCCCCGGTAAATACTATATCTAACACTGCTTTAAAGTTCTGTGCCACGCATGATATTGATAATTTAATTAAAAAATTCTGGGAAATGGAAGATATCAGTTCGGAACCGATTCGCAGTCTCGAAGAGAAAGAAACTGAGAATATTTATAAGTCAACTACTAATCGTGATGAAGATGGCTCATATGAAGTTGCGTTGCCATTTAAAAGCAACCCACAAAATTTAGGTGATTCTCGTCAAGCTGCAGAAAATCGGTTTTATGCGCTCGAAAGAAAATTTAGCCATCTACCAGAATTAAAACCGCTCTACGACGAAGTGATCAGGGACCACATACACAAGGGTTATCTGGTCCAAGCAGAGACTTCATCGAAAGAAAACGGGTACTACATCCCTCACCACGCAGTCAGACGAGATGATAAAATAACCACGAAGGTTGGAGTAGTTTTAAACGTTAGCGCAAATACGACAAATAATTTATCTTTGAATGATATTTTGCACACTGGTCCTAGCCTACAAAATGATTTATTTTGCATTTTATTAAATTTACGCCTTTTTCCTATTGCAATCTCCGCCGACATTCGTCAAATGTATCTATGCATGAATGTCCGTAAAGAAGATCGTCGTTATCAACGTATTTTATATAGATTCGATCCGCAAAAGCCGCTCCAGGCTTATCAATATAATCGGGTAGCATTCGGTCTTAAATGTAGTCCTTTTTTAGCCCTTAGAACGATCCAACAATTAACTTTAGACGAAGGCGATCGCTTTCCCATCGCAAGGGAAATTATTACTCGCGATATTTATGTAGACGACATCGCTAGCTCTGTTTTAAATATACAAGTAGGTATTCACGCAGCTGAAGAGCTAATCGCCATCTTCAAGTCGGGGGGGTTCCAACTCGCTAAGTGGGCATCCAATTCCAGAAAGGCGATGCAACACTAAAAATCCTTGGTTTGCGTTGGCATCCCTCGGATGACATTTTCGCATTTGAAGTTACTCAAGATAATCGACCTTGCACAAAACACAATATTTTATCCTCTGTCGCTAGACTTTTTGACGTGTTAGGTCTCGTAGCGCCAATAATCGTACTCGCCAAGCTTCTAATAAATGAGCTTTGGAATTTAAAAATCGATTGGGATGAAACCCCACCCGCAAGTATATCACAACGTTGGCAACAATTCTACGCAGAATTGCCATTAGTATCTTCAATTCATATTCCACGTCACATAGGCGTCGTGGAAGGATGCACGTTAAAACTCTTTGGTTTCGTTGATGCTAGCGAAAAGGCATACGGAGGAGTGGTATATGCGTATGTGACCACCCCTGATAACCTAACTCAAGTGGAATTAGTTTGTGCCAAATCAAAGGTAGCACCGTTGAAAGTTGTCTCTTTAGCACGCTTAGAGTTATGCGCAGCATTATTACTGTCACAAATTTTAAAAAAGGTGATAGATAATTACTCCGCGAGGTGCATTCAATCAGTATTTGTATTTTTGGATTCGACGGTAGTATTGAGTTGGATCCATTCATCACCTCACCGCTGGCAAACCTTTGTTGCCAATTGCGTAACCAAAATACACGGAAATCTGCCCAACACTCATTTTTACCATATAAAAGGGACAGAAAATCCTAGTGATTGTCTCTCGCGGGGCTTAATGCCGGCCCAATTGGTAGAACATACGTTATGGCTGAACGGACCTCCATGGATTCGGTATTCCGAGGAGTCGTGGCCAATCAAACCTTTCATTAATGATAATGTACAAGTGCCCGAGGAAAAAAAGGTATCCTTTGTAACTTACGAATCATAAAAAAAACGTAATTTATACAATGTCACAAAAATTCTCTTCTTTTCCATCCATATCACAAATTCTTATTTCGCAATCGCATTTATTTCCTGATAATTAATATCGGAAAATTGAATAATCGCCGCAACACCAGGCGTCGTGAGTTCCATTCCTCGGCTGGCTAAGTCCTCCACCATGTCACAACAACATTTTTCGCTTAGTGTGATGGTAGTAGGAGATTTTCAAATATTGTCAGGTTATTCGTAAACCGGAGATGTGTATTTCATAAAAAAAAATTATACAATGCTTTTATTTTCCCAAAATATGTTTTATATTGATTCTTAATATACCGTTTTTATAACTTTTTGTCGCACAAGCCATAAACTTTCTGAATAATTAAAACACGTGAGTGTGCCTATTGTCACTTATTTTCAAGTGGTGGAATCGAATCCCACTTTTTAGCAGAGAAAACCACTGTAAATCTTTACTACTCAAATCAGTACATAATGTATTCGTGTATTTCAGTTTAATGGCTACCAATGCAGCCCGCTATCGCATGGTCGCTGGTAAGAATATATCTCTGCTTGAGTTTGGACTGCGAAGGGCCCAGGGCCCAGACGGGGGTCTCTCAGCCTCTAAATATTCCTACATTGGTAAGTCCTTCATTATAAACCATTTAAATATTATACATTTCATTCCCATAACAATTAACCACTTGTTTGTCAGCGATGCCGGGGTGGCTTTCTCTAGCAACGCTCCCGACTTGACTTAATTTTACAGTATTTTGAACCTTAAAAAAACTCCTAGCATTCTAAAACATATTTTATTAGCTTGGCAAGGAGATAATATATTTTAATATTATTCTATCTTGTCATTTTGTCACTTGCAAACATATTTATTTTATCCGTGAAAAAGTGTGCCGCCATTGTGGAAGAGTCATAAATTTTTTTTTTTAATGTCATATCGCTATATATAATTTACTTGAGAAAAACATTGTATTATTTTATTTTCATTGTGAAGGATACTTATTTAGCTTTATGAGAATATAATAAAAATGTCTTTGAGCTTCTTTATTTAACTTTTTTTTTTAATATAAAATGAGGGGGAAAAAAATCATTTCTCTGAATACAAGTAGCTATTCTGGGGAAACTGTTCATACTATATACACACAATTTTAATAAATACATTATCTAGTAAAATAGTACAATTTACAAAAACATCATTTTGCAAAACAACAGTGAGTAATTACGAAATTACTGTCAGCTAGCACATGCTGCGCAACACTCAATTTTATATCTGGCACACTTTGGTTTGTATTTGGCGGGAATGTCGCACACCAAAAGTCATAAAGATAGGACGAGGAACCCGTTTACTTCCCCCTTTCCTTCGACCATTATAAAAGTTGCTTTCCTAACTCAGAAGATCACCGACCACCACTGTATATATTATTGTACTGTCTTATGTCTTGCCATGATAAAGCATTTAATCTTTCTCATGTTATGATCCCGATGACTAATGTTAATAATTCTCTTCATTAAACAATGATGTCATTCAAATTAAAAATACCTTAGCAGTCATCATTATGATTTGACTTCAGCATTACAATGCAAATATGTAACCCTAGCATAGACCCGCGAAAAAACACAGGATATTATAATAAAAAATAATTTAAAATTAAAATATTGCCACGGCTGAGAATCGAACCCAGATCAACTGCTTGGAAGGCAACTATGCTGACCATTACACCACCAACTATTTTAAGAACTGCAGCATAAATTCTTTATATTTACAGAAAGTAAGAATTGTTTTTTGAATTTTAGAATTTGAATGTTACATACAGTTACGTACTCCATACTCGCATTAAAACCGAAATTATATTGTTTAATTTCCTTTGCGAATTACCACACCCTCGAAACATCTTTTATGATCATTGTTGTGAACACAATAGCAAGATTAAGTTCTGGAAGTTTATTTAATAATACCCTTTTGGTTGTTTTGGTAATGCTGCCAAATTGTATTTGTACGCTGAAATTCTCACGTAGCCAAAATAGTGTAACTGACTCAAAGATGAACAAAATTGTTTCTTTCCTTATCAATTAAAATGTGAACCCGAGATTAGCCGAAATCAATCAATTAATACGGGTCTAGTTATATATAATTTATTTTATTTATTTGTTTAAATCATAATATTATATTCTAGTACATAATATCATATCTCAATTTTAACAAACCCGAATGATTGAAAAAGAGATTTGCTCTATAACCCATTCATTAGCATTGTCGTATAACGTATTATTTTTGTAGAATAATAAATTAAAGGTATTAGGTATGTATTTATTTATTCAAAACAATGATGTTAAATTATTTAAATTAATATAATATAACATTATTTATTAACAGTGGTTTAAACAAAGTAATTCTTATTATTTCTTGTATTTTTTCGGCATTCACTATATAGCAATTTCTAGACATTTTGTTTGGAAGTTTTAATTTACCATGTACTTTTGCTATTTTTGGATTAATAAATTCGCTACCGGTTTCGACACAACCGTGCCATTGATGAGCGTTCTTAAAACTTTAAGTTTTTTTCACGGTTGTGTCCAAACCGGTAGCGAATTTATTAATCCAAAAATAGCAAAAGTACATGGTAAATTAAAACTTCCAAACAAAAAAACTAATTCTTATTAATTTATTATAATATAAGTTAATAGTGGAGATATTTTAAAGCTTCTATCAGTTGCCATAATATTACACGTTTTACTAAACTGTTCACTAGATTTCACCTGTTTCAAATATCGGTGTTATCATGCGTGCGGGTGTTTGGGCCTCTTTGGTTTATGACCATAATTGTGTGAAATTACGGTAATTAACAATTTTGCTTTATATTATTTAAAATTTCACTTCTGAATACATAAAAAACAAGTTGTATTTTGAGTTACAGCTTTAAGTGACTCGTTTATTCAATGTTACAAGAGCCAGTATTTAAAAAAATTTTATCTTGACAATAATGGCGTATTCACAATTTACACATTAGTCTACATTTGACATTGACACTGTTAACACCAATTATATGTTAACTCCACCAGAGATCTCTATTACCAGTGGCTTGGCGATAGCTCAGCCGCTTGGGTAATGATCTACGTTAAGCCCGTACAAAGATTGTATTAAAGTTAGCTGGAAAAGTAATGTATAGGTATTGTCAATTATTTCTATTTTCAATAGTTGTGGAAGCGGGGGGCACGGTTAAGGGGCTTGCCCTAACCATGGTAATTTGTCACTGCTGCGCTATTATTATTATTATTATGTTAGATAATTGAAAATTTGCTACACTCACGCGCATGGGAATTGTTGTCTGTGGAAGTTTTAAAACAACCAATTTTCTATACTTTTTGCACATCCTTTGAGTACACAATAGTATGTATTATGCAAGATTTGATTAAAAAAAAGACAAAAACAACATTGAATTGAATTAACTAGTTTTTTTTTTCATCATTATTGTTGCTACCTGCTAGATAATATTTAAACTCTAGTCAATTTTGTTTCCAATTCAACAAAAACACAAATTGATCAATTATGTTTTGTAGGTTTAGCACGGGTCTATCACCCACTGGGATATTGACTTTTCCCCATGAGTTTATAGTCAATTAAATGAGGAATTACATAAATCTGAATATGAATGTGATTGATTATTTTAAGAACAGATTAATATATGTTATATCTGAATAAAATTTGTACATATTTATTCATTATAATTAAATTACACATATGAAGTTTGAGCACAGTTAGAAAATATTACATTTACTTAACCCATTGCCTCCCAATACTGTATTCCTGTCGGCTGTGTGGCTCCAGGCTACTATCATTCTTTTCGCAGATACTTTAATAGTACACAACTGCTGACCCTGTACAAATCACAAGTGCGCCCCACTGTAGAATTTGGCAGCCACCTCTGGTCGGGAGTCCCAAAATATCTGAAAAAAACCCTTGACTCTGCAGAAATGGGCGGTCCGTTTGATAGATTCGCTGATCTTAACAAACGGATTGCAATCTTTGGAGCACAGACGTCAGGTGGGAATGCTGTCCTTGTTTTACAAGTATTTTAATGGAAGATGCTCTGAGGAACTAGCGACAATGATCCCTACGGCACCGGTGCATAGTCGGGAAACATGCCAAACGCGTGCCCAACATTTGCACACAGTCGACATTTGTCACATGAGAACGGGTTGCTTTTACGACTCATTCCTGTGTTCTCTTCAAGACCCAAGTTCACTCCTTCCTATCCTCTAAAAGACCCTCCACACAGCATCCCCAAAGATGATATAGGCATTGAGGGAAATTATTTCCCTCAGGGTCTCCTGTGTGGAGTTACCGTAAAAAAAAAATTCTTTACCAGCTCCTTTGCGTCGAGTCCGGCCAGTGTTATAGTCATAAACTATGGACAAATTTGTGACATTTAAAGGACAAATTTATACTTCGATGGCTAATTACATCCTGTATATAAGCTGAATCCTTGCGCGGTACGCGGGGTATGGTATTCCGAGTAGTCGCTCTTGCGTCAAGCGTCATGAGTTTAACCCTTCACTGCCGAATTTAATTATTCATCTTCAGTGACATTGATAGATGAAAACAGAATTGAAATATCGGTCCAAAATTATTTTTATATTCAAGGTTCAAATTATTCGTATCCATTCAATACCAAATGGGTAACATGTATTGTTATGATGACAGTGTTCTATATGTATAAATATTTTACGGTTGTAGGTTTTTAGGGCTTAGCAATTTCTTCATACTTAAGAGGAACGGCTGCGCTGCCTGTTTCATGCATAACTTAATTTTGGATTTGAGGCCAAAATACCCATCCCAACTGAACGATGTATTTTTTGAATTAAATGTTTAGTAAATATCTAGTACGGATGAGAAGTATTTTACTTATTTTTGTTTTCAATTATGAAGTATATGCCATGAAAAAAAAAACAATTTTCATAATTTTAGAGGCAACTTGCGGGTTTATTGTATTTTTTTTAAATTATCGTTTTTGCTATGTGAATATGATTTTCGTAAATAAAAATATAAAAACCAAACATTTAAAACAAAAACTTTAAATTATATAGGGCAAATTTGTGTTCTAACGTAAATTGGTCATTTTCAATTTAAGTTAAAGTTCACCATAATGCTTATTTTAATATTTTTAAAATTTTATATTTCATTATATTTTGAAAGCATACGGGGTAAAACTTTTTTTTTTAAATCACCGTTATCCCCAAATAACTGTTAAAGGTGCCTCTAAAATTGCGAAAAACCAATTCCTTTAATGGACTGTATTTCGTAATGTAAAACAAAAATAAATAAATTACTTCTCATCCGTACTAGATATTTACTATACTTTTTGATGAAAAAACGATCATTAGGTTTAGGTGAGTATTTTGGCCTCAAATCCATAATTAAGTTTTGTATGAAACAGGCTGCTCAGCCGTTCCTCTTAACCGAATTGACTGAATTAACACGTGAAACATTCCGGTTTTAACTAGTTGAATCCAAGCAATCGTAGATGGTAATAAAATCTTGCTATATACTTTCTCAAATACATATAGCCCTGTTTTATTTACATGGAGATTATTATCAAAAATTGCTGAGCTGCATATCTCATATTATGTAATTATTATCAAACAACCTGGTGAGATAAAATACTTTTCAAGTTGTAGGCGATTTACCGAAGGCAAATAATGCCTTTTCAAAGTTAAATTACCCACCTCCTAAAATTGTTTATATATTATTAACAATTTATTACTCTCTGTATTCTGCAATGCTTGTATCTTGAATCTTATATATTTTGCACATTAACGAACTTCTTCTATTAAACAAAACTTAATTAAAAGTAAGGTATCAATCTGAGAAACATTATAATATTAAAGTTCCCAAACTATTTTCATAAATAGTTTCAAAGCTCCAATCACAATTTATACACCTTTATATATATATATATTTATTACTTTATATATTTTGCAAGATATAATACATAATTACTTATCCCTGCAAGAATCGTAAAGTTTTTCGCATTAACGCAGATATTGTAAAATACAAAACTACCATATCCGATTGAGAAATATTATACAGGTGAATCAGGATGTACCCGACAAGCTTTAACTATTGACTTCTGAGCTTATTTCGATTAAAAAATATAGATGGTACTCAGTCGAAAAAATATCCCAACCCACACACTGACCCTAACTGTCCAATACCTACCGAGACCAAAATGCAATCTAATAATTTTTACTCCAAGTAAGCTCAGAATTTACTGGTTAAAGTTTGTCGGGTACGTCCTGATACACCTGTATAATATGTATTATAGTTCCCAAACTATCTTTGTTTCAAGGTTCAAATCACAATGTAATTACTTTCTACACTCTGTAATACTTGTACTTATTTTTACTCATTCTAACACGAATCTTGTAATTTTTGCGCATTAAAAAACATGATGTAAAAGACGCCATATCCATTTGAGAAACATTATATTATAGTTCCCAAACTACTTTTATCAGTTGCTGTAAAGCTCATATCATATTTGGAGTAAGTTTTATAGTTTGGATTCCGTGCCACGAACCTTGGCAGTTTGCGCTAAAACTTGCCCGTTTAGCAGCAAGACTTAGTGAACAGGGAAAGTTTGACACCACATTTTCTTGAACATGAATTATACCCTATAAACTCCGGCACGCAATAAAGTTTGGGGTGAGCCCTCCTATTGATTGAAGTAGATTAGTTCCCGGGCGGTTCCGTTGGTACCAGGCACCGATTCATAGCTGTAAGGCTATCAACTTTAAGTGCTTTTTCGCCGAGTTTATACCCTTACACACCGCAGCCAATATTTCCAATGCTATGAGACGGGTCACGTTACAAATGATTGTTCTTTTGAACACACAAATACCACACATAAAATAAGTTTTAATAAATTCTTTGGAAATTGCTTTTCCATTTTGACGGTGACCTCAATTTTTTACTTTTGTTGGTATTGTTTGCGTTTCAAAGAGACTTTTAAAGATTTGTTGTAGTAATTTAGTCATATTAATAATGGTGAGTCACTTGGTTCAATATGGAATAGTCCATCAAGCTAAAGAATAAATAAACAGTTGCTTTCAGACTTATTTTTAATTTAAATATAAGTAGATATGTATAACATTTTTGTAAGAATGACTTACAATGATGTTAGGATTGAACATTCAGTCTTTTAGTAAATAGCTAGTCACACTTTCACTGTAAGCAATCTTTTGATGCCATATTTTTGTATTATGGACAGTGTTATTATTAAGAATAGATATAATACCGATTATTCGGAAGACTGGTAATGCGGACGAATTCCTCGGATTACCGGTATTCCGGATGAAATAAGACTAATCAAGAGATAGAAAAAACACTGGATTATGGATCCTCTCATGCGGAAGCTGTCTAAGCATTAGAAATCGCAATTAAATAACTTGAGAGTCAAGAGTCAGTAGCGGACATTACGCGTATGCTTCGGACTCAAGATTTCACTACCCTTTTTCCAATACGTATGTGTAAAGGAAGCGACCAGCAGTTCGAACGCCCAGATCTCCCGTCAGTCTGACGCGCAAGTTTTTCTCAGCGATCAGTGCACTATGCCTTTACACGTAAGCGTTTTTTTGTTTGTTTATGGGTTTTCACCGACTGCTGATGGAAAATCAAAAGCAAAGAATAGACATTTAAAAATCAGTATTATTTAATTTTTTAATTAAACATTATAAGTAAACTACCTAATTTCGCACTGTTCATACGTAAGTAATTTATAATCTTCTGGGTAATTATGCCAAGACGTTATTATATTGGTAAATAACCATATATCTGTCTTAGGATATATAAATTGTAGCAAAACTTTTAAATCGTATGATGTATCACGCATCAGGCCACACTTCGTTCCGATCTCTGAGAAATCACTTTACATGTACACATCCGCGCGGAGATCGGTCGATCAATGGATCGGCCCACCCGTCGAAGTGTGGTGACTTTACCCAAATTAACGCAATCTGCCTGTTGTATCATTAGGCGCTTTGGTGCGAAACGCAGGCGGGAACTTACCTGTGGGAGACGCTATTGTGAATATTTGCAGTTGTTTGAATGAAAGTGGATTAATTAATTATATTCATTTCATTGCCAGCAACCCAGGCGTTTGTTGACAAATAAGTCGATACAAATACAATATGTACTTTACCCGTCTCACTGGACGATGTCTGTTCTGAGAAATTAGATAACGTTTTCCACATTCACCGTCAATCAAATAAAATATTGCCCAAATAGCTTTCCATCCAGCCCTACCCACACATATTTATTTATACGTTCATTTTAAAAGAAAATATTTGCCTGATAGAAAGTTAAAAATGGTAAAATTGATGCCACTTTGCTGGTTTGACGTAATGAAATACGTAGGTCGATACACTTTAACTTCAGCAATATTATTTTACGTATATTGCTTGACAGCTGGTTGAATTACCCATTGAGTATTTCTAGTAAATATTGACAATGCTGATTAGCTTTATTAAAACATTAAGTAGCCAGTCATGTGTGTAGTTATTAATCAAGGCCATTTAAGATAAAATTATCTATGTTTGGCAACTGTTTTTCCTGATCAATAGCTATTACTTAATTAAACGTTAATAACACATTTGCATGTCATACCTTATCAGCTTTTGATTATTTTGTGTTTGCATTGTCTATAATATGAAGTAAGTAAATGTAGTTGTAAAAACTTTCAGTCGACTATGTATTTATTTTTGTACTCATTTCTACATGCCATGCTCAGACTTTTAATTTATGTAATTTACTTAAGAAACTAATCAGAATCGAGTGAGTTATTAACACATGGAATAACATCCCTAAACAAACAAATAAGTATGAACTAGGGTAAAGGAAACTGAGAATTCAATTAAACTTATTGTAATCAATTTTTAATTATTAATTATTTTTATTGAGATTTAAAAACCTTCTTTTAATATTTAATCACTGTAGAAAATAATATTAACATAACCTAAATGAAACATGAATATAAAAAAAACGACAGAAAATAAAAAGATTTCGTCGCATCTGGGACTCGAACCCAGGACCTCTGCCTATCCAGGGCAACCGCTTAACCAACTTAGCTAATGAGACCAGTTCAATTTATGTCATCTTCATAGATATCATATCTCAAATTCAAGATTTTGTCAATATTATTCTCCATTTTTAATAATGTCCCAGATGCGACTGAAATCTTTTTATTTTCTGTCATTTTTTCCATTTTCATGTTTCATTTAGGTTATGTTAAATTATTTTCTACAATGATTAAAACTTATTGTAATTCAGTTTCGGTTTTGATAAATCGACGTCTATTGAAATAACGTTGTGCAGTTTCATACAATACGGCATGTTTAAATATAAGTACAATATATGTTATATAATTATATTATTGTATGGTTTACATTACCTACCTCACTAGGTGAGACCTGTTCTGAGGTAGGTGACTGGATGTACAAAAAAATAAATTTAAGTGTGATGTTATGACAGATTAGGCATTGTTAAATTAAAATATTTAAAACGTAACATATTAAAATGGTAACGCTAGAATATACAAACAATAATTGAAAGAGAATTTCGAATACATTACCAGAGGTTAAAAGAGGTGACAAAATTAAATAAAGAAGGTTGTGTGTAAAAGAAGTGTTCTATATTGCGTTATATCACAAAAATGAACTATTATGCTTTTGTATTATTTAAAACACGAAAAAAATAAATTTAAAGTTACAGTGTAGATGCAGGACAGTTACTGCCTTGTTACAGAAAGAATAGCAAGTTTTATTTCATAAGGTCTTCTATTTCTTTATGATCTTTTCTCATTAACCATTCAGCGCTGTTTTTGTTAAAGGAACACATATTAGTTATTGCTATGGTCTGTAGTGGCAGCTTGTTGTATGCGTGAGGCGCTGTATATATATATATATGGTGTCTTTGAGCAAAGGTCGTAGTATATTTCAGTACCAAAAGTCTCCCTTGTGTTTTTGTTAAAGGAACACATATTAGTTATTGCTATGGTCTGTAGTGGCAGCTTGTTGTATGCGTGAGGCGCTGTATATATATATGGTGTCTTTGAGCAAAGGTCGTAGTATATTTCAGTACCAAAAGTCTCCCTTGTGTTTTTGTTAAAGGAACACATATTAGTTATTGCTATGGTCTGTAGTGGCAGCTTGTTGTATGCGTGAGGCGCTGTATATATATATATATGGTGTTTTGAGCAAAGGTCGTAGTATATTTCAGTACCAAAAGTCTCCGCTGTTTTTGTTAAAGGAACACATATTAGTTATTGCTATGGTCTGTAGTGGCAGTTTGTTGTATGCGTGAGGCCCTGTATATATATGGTGTCTTTGAGCAAAGGTCGTAGTATATTTCGGTACCAAAAGTCTCCCTTGTGTTTTTACATTGATTTTGATGCATGGATTACTTTTAGCATTTCCTTGAGGTATAATTGCCTGACATTTAGAATTCTCAATGACTGGAAAAAGAAGCTTTGTTGGATGCCTGAAGGGCTTTCTGAATATGATTTGCAAGACTACTTTTTGTATTTTTATCAGAGGACCTAGTAAAGAAATGGCAACTCCCCCCAGCCTGCTATTCCATATCCTATATGACTTTGACATAAGGCAAAGTAGACACTATATAATTGCTCTAAACCGAGTATATTAAAACAATACATAGTTTTTTTAATACGGTCCGTCAAAAATTCAATATGCGTATCCCTGCCAAGGTTGTCATCAATTATTACACCTAAGTACATGAGATGTACATGTTGAATTAATTAGGTTCAACTTGTTCACAAATATTTAGTATTAGGTTAGTATTTAGTTTAACCCTTTAACAAGTCTCATAACTTACTGCATCACAGTGAATTGTGTAAGTATCGTATCATTTGTTATGTATAACTATGGAAATTGGGTCAATTAACGCTGAACATTATGTGATGTTCATTTATGCACTAACTATGGTATGTGGAGTGTGTGGGTCTCTTTTTTTATAGATTTTATTTATTACATAACATATATATATGAACATTTGTTATCGGCTGACGTATTGCCCATCTCACTAGGTGTGAAACGCCTGTGTTGAGATGGCAATTTACAGGGGTGGTTGTTCAGCTAGGATATTTAGATGACAAATAGATTAATAGATTACAATTTAATCATTTTTTACGAAAGTATTCTAATTTAAAGTCATAAAATAATATAACTGTCGCAGTCATCATAGATTATTCTTCCTACCTGTAGGACCAACCTGCCAATAGTTCTCCTAGTGGGGAGGAGTATATTGCTCCTGAACCAAATCTCTACCGATTTCGAGATATTTTACGTTATTACGTCAATCCAACAAATTTGATCAGTTATAATTATTTATGGATATTTTATTTTCTAAATATTTTGATTGCACAGAATACGCTCATTACGTTTTATGCAGTCAAATTGTTCTTGAATGCTAGTTATAATAATACTGGTGGGCATTTTGACAATAATTCCTTGTTTGGCGCTAGGCTTGTGAAATGTGAAGGAACGAATGAACAAGCTGGATTTAATTGAGTGATATGTACATGATTTCCAGGGGGATTTGATGGCACAAGCAACGTTTTGGCAGGGAAACTGTTCAATATTCCCGTGAAGGGTACCCATGCCCACGCTTACATCACTTCCTTCTCCAACCTGAGCGATCTCAACGTGACCATGCTGCCGCACGCGGAGACCAAGGAATTGTGCGACCTGCAGAAGCTGGCCGTGGACTGGCGGAAGGAGATCTCTCCGATGATTGATATCTCCACTGAGGAAGCCAACGACGGGGAACTTGCCGCTCTGATTTCATACGCGGCCGCCTTCCCCACTGGATTCATAGCGCTAGTGGACACGTATGATGTGAAGAGGTATCCCTTTAATGGCACGACCCAGCGGCAATGCACTATGTCTCAACACGAACATGACCACAAGTCGAGGAAATGCTACCTCTACAAGTGCCATTGTCAGAAACTTAATATGTATTCGTACACCGCCGAGTTGATTGATCGGACCCTGAGGTAAAGTGTGAGGACTGTCCCTGTCCCGTCCCCAGTTCGGCCTTGTCCCCTTTGCTGTTTTGGGATTTAACGATTACATTATTGGCTCACACTTTATTTTTCAATCATGTAATTCATTCTAAAATCATCTTTAGTTGACTTGCTAATTCCATAGTAGTGCCACTCATTTCATCTGGTAGTCTCAATTTTATTCCTTCCTTCAGTGTAATTTCCACCAGGAAACAACATTTTCCTCTTTTCTAGCATTTTTTGAAGATAGTTATTTTTATTAGATTTTTTGTCTTATTATTTAAAGCAAACCTGATGAAAAGATGATGTCCATTTTAAATGGAATTACCTACTTAGTGATATGTGTTCCTTTATTGTCCGTTTTTTTAAATTAATGCTTTTTAGCTAATTCATTTACCAATGTGATGTTGGGTCAATAAAAATTTTACAATCACGATTCAGGAAAAGCAATATACAAACTTGCAAAATTATCACATTCTGAATATATTTTAAAATTCGGATGTTTAAATTAATTATTGATTTTCTTTTTTGAGCTCGAATTTTATTTTTATTTTTATATGAATACCGCACAAAAGTCCCAACTGCTCCCAACTGTCTGGAGCCAGTGAGACTATGGCATCCCCAATTGGGGAACGTTTTATGGCTGAAGGTATTGGGAAGAGGAAGGTGGGGAAATACCTGGCTATTCAGATCTGGTTACCAAACACGGCCCAATAGAATGATCAATTTACAAATTCATAGAGTAAATATTTAATTACATGATCGTGTTTTTAGTGATTCAACATGAATTATATATGTTCAACATTTTCACCGCATTTTCGATGCATACTGAATATTGGGCAAATACAGTATTTTTTTGGACAGTTTTATGGGTTAATAGTTACAATATTTTGGCCTCTCTAGGACATTTTTAAACTGTTTTTAGTTTGACCTTTATCTAAAATCAATAACTTCATACAAGCAATAATGTAATCCATAAAATAAAACCCATATTATCAATCTCACGTACAAAACCTCTAAATCATTGCATTCTTTGTATGAAAACTGTAGATGTCGTATTCAATTATTGATCTATCACCTCACCAGCTTGTGTTGTCAACGGTGATAATCTGTACGAAGCTAGCCAACCGAACTTCCAATTATTTATCATTTTTAGTGCATTCAGTTTAAATGAAAAATATCCACGAATATGTCCATTTAACGGGGAGAGGGACGTTGGAGAGTTATTATTTATTAATTCAAAATAATGATAATATTATTTTGCCATACGATAAACATGGTGTTTTTAAAGAGGAAAATATTAATTACGTTTTTTTTTTAAATTTGCATGGGCTTAGTATTTATCAAAATAAAATCAGAAATATTACACATTTCTGACCGTTCTACGCATGTTTTATAAACACATTTAAAAAGTTGAATACCCTTAAAAGATGCTGTGAAGGTTTTTCTTTAACATGCCATTAAGATAATTTAAAAAAAAGAACAGTGTGTAGTTTAATTTTTTCATAAACACTACATAACTGTAATGTTTTTTTTTTAATAATGCGGATTACAAATTTTTGGTTAAGTTTATTTACAAAAACTTAACGAGAAAGGATTAAAAATATTTTTCTCCACTTAAAAAATCATATTCATATTTTAAATATTTTGTAAAACCTACAATAGGACGGTCAGAAAAAGTAATATTTCTGATTAGATTTTGATAAATGCTAAGCCTACGTAAATTAAAAAAAAAAAATTTAAAAAAAAATTTCTATTTAAAAACATTATGTTTATCGTATTGCGTAATAATACTATAAATATTTCGAAATAATAAATAATTTCTCTCCTACATTCCTCTCCCACTTAAAATACAGTTGATTTGATTCACGGCCAGACTATGTCTGCGAAATATATCTTTCATTAAAGATTGCTAAGTCTGATGAATCATTATCTTTTAAATCTCTTATTTTACCTTAATCACTATGTTTTTTTAAACACGTTTCTACTTTTTGTTTATCCTTTTAAAATCTAATGACATATGTTTATTCATATCTCGTTTGGAGATTTGTGTCGGCTAGCTTCATTAAGCAGAATGGCACCGTCATTAAATGATATTTTCAAGTTTATTTCATTTTACGCATTATTTTGTTTAATGGAGTAGTTACTTGATCAAATATATGTATCGCATAGCATTTTTGTAAGTTTCAAAATTCCGATCTTCCCACCTTTGCTTCAGCGTCTGATTGAGATAGTTTTTAATTTTCCAACGACTCGGCAGTGGTTAGTGTACAAAATTTAATTAGTTGGTTATGTTTGTGTTAAAGAGGCTTAAATGTTGCGCATTTATCAAATGCTTTTAATGTCTTTGCTTTTAATTTCTACTCCATCAGGCAAGTCTTCTCGATTGCATGCTGCATACGTCAATGGTCCCAATACGGGGATCACGGAGACCATCTTATTTATTATTAATTATTCATTGGGAATGCCGTGTTGTTGGACTCCTGCAATCCAACAACAACACTGATTTATCAATATGTATATATTCAACATTACTTGTAATTGCATTAAGAATGATATTATTATATCCATCTGTACATATTACCTTTCATTGTAATCTGTTTGTTATTTTTTTCAACTAAAACCAATGAGGTTTTTTGGCCCTTCCTCCATCACTCTACTTACCGAGGTGTTCATGATTGGTGTGTAGTTTATTTATTCCATTTGTCTTTCATCTTTGACGAATAAACAATACCGCCCAAATGTCAAAATTCAACTTGTTCAGGAGATATGTTTGTAAATTGATTTTCATATGAGATTATTCCTTTGTATAATTTTTCAAATCATTTGTATAAAAAATATAATGTTTGCTCGTCATGAGATGAACGATGGGCAGATTAGGTGCTGTGAGCACAGAATGGAAAAATTATACAACAATTTTGCAGATAAGAGCAAAATTTGATTTTCTATTAAATATTTACCAGCGTATCGTTTGGGCCGTCTTGTATATTCATCCACGTTATATGAAATGTATTAATTTTGGAATCCTCTATTAATCTATAACCTAAGGGTGCATGTTGTCTTACATGTTGTACGTGGGTCGTATTTAATTTATAGTGTTATTCCTATTTATCTATTTCAAATTTATATTAATAACATTACATAATAATTTATTTTGATTTAAATTTGGTGTACATAATTTTGAGATACCTGTTTAATTTATGGAACAAAAGTAAATTGATTTTAAAAATATAAAAAAATTAATTATTGTTAAGTGTGTAGTATTTTTGTAGTAAAATGCATAGCCTTTAGGGAGCAACCTCTAGGGTTGTTTGTTCAATAAAAAATATAACCATAACTACCAGCTATACCAAAGTTTAACCTTGGCTCTTTTTACCTGTGTAAGGTATGTAAGTACAAATAATGCTTTTATACACCTAAAGATATTCTTATTGAAACATTCCTATAATTTAATGCTGTTATCATTACTGATTCCTTGTAATTTTTAATCTCGTAAATGCATAAAAATTAGGCATAAATTATGTGGAGCACTATAAAAGTCCCCAAGCACATGTATTTCTTTAATCAAATAGGAGTGGCCTGCTGAACTTCTGCGCTGTGGCCCTGGCTCTAAACGATATTGGCTATCGCGCCGTGGGGGTGAGAATTGATAGCGGAGACTTGGCCTACCTATCCGTGCTGTCCAGGAATACCTTCGAGACCATCGCCAAGGAGCTGAACTTGCCCTGGTTCGCCAACATGACAATCGTTGCATCCAATGACATCAATGAAGAAACTATACTTAGTCTGAACGAACAAGGACATAAGATTGACTGCTTCGGCATTGGGACACATCTTGGTAATACACAAAAATCAATCTTTATGTTTTATCATCATCATGACCCTTGGAGAGTTCTGGCCGCCCCTATGAATGTCTGTTTCTGTCGATCTTCTGTTGTCTTCCTCATGTTCCTTATGCCCAACTGTATGGGGTTGGCGTTCTCATCATGTCCACACAATCCTGTCATTTAAATTTAAGTATCCCAGGGGCCCGATTCCGGTTCTTTTTAAATTGTCCTTATTCTTAGGCTTGAAGACTTTTTGCTTAACTGCGGTTCCGGTTCTCTTGGATGACAGCTGTCATTCAGCAAATGATATTCTTTAAAAATATCGATTTTTGCGTAGTTTTAACAAAAGAAAACTCAATATTATCGTAAGTATTAACTTTAAACATTATTAGTGAGTTATTTGGTGCATAGTAATACTATTAAATTGACCAAATTAATGAAATTGCGATGTTTGTAAAGTACCTATGCCAAATGCTCAAAATGTCAGATAAAAGTGATTTATATTCTAAAAATTATAATAAAGTATACGTCTGATGGATCTATAATTTTTAATAATGCATACTGTGATAATTAATCCGCAAACTCTTTTTAAAATGTATTGTCATTGAATCGAACTGCAATTAAGCAAAATGTCTTTAACCCTACGGATAAGGACAATGTCTTATCCTTAAAAGAACCGGAATCGGGCCCCAGCACTCCTTAGGCTGAAAAAACACCAACTGCTTCAAGCAGCTATCGATAGTTCTCATAGAAAAAAAAAATAAACAACACAGTAGTTTGTGTATTCTAATTAACTGCTTGTAGCAGTCCCTGTATTCCCAGCCTTAGTCCTATGGGCTTAATATATGTATTTTATAATTATCTATGTTTTTTCTTCACTGAAGAGATAAACCTATAGAAATGTGTTGTAGGCGTATCTGTGTACCCAAAGTAAGATCAATTAGACGTAGTTATGCAGAAAGCATCCAACCCAAGAAAGTTTAAGCTGAGAAAAAGGTGTTTGAAAATTTGGCAATACAAAGGCATTTTACAGCATTTGTGGAGTGATTATCATTTTTTGTATATTGTTATTGAATTTAGAACTTGAATGTTTTTAGGATATAAATAATTCGTGTTTATCTGTAGGAAAACATGAAAACGTAGATTTTGGCATTTTGTGGATTAGACACTTTCTACATAACTATGTCTAATTTCATCTTATCGAAGTTCTGTCTTGAACAGATAATGAATTTCACTGACCTGTCTATGATTATTTATGTTAATATTTGGTGTTTTACTACTTATGTATTATAGTGACCTGTCAAAGACAACCTGCCCTCGGCTGTGTGTACAAACTGGTAGAGATAAATGGTCAGCCTCGAATCAAACTAAGTCAAGATGTCGGTAAAGTGACTATCCCGGGGCACAAGGAGGTACGTAATAATAATATTATGTTCTATCCTTTATAGGGCAATTTAAAAAACCGGTACATATGTACCCATTAACAATAAAGGATGTATTTCATGAGAAGCACTATAAAACGTGACCCTTATTATATGTTTAATACCTTCCCTAGGAATGCGCAAACAGCATCAACGTCCCCAATGTGATTGAAGTTGGCAGGGTAGTACGTTTATATAAGAAACATGTCAGTGGGGGAAATGGCACAAACGTCCCCACTGACATGTTTCTTGTATAAACTTACTCCGCTGCTAACTTCACTCACGTTGGGTACGTTTGTACTGTTTGCGGATTCTTAGGGAACGTATTAAACTTATAAGGGTTATGTTTCATGGTGCCTCTGATGAAATATAGCCCTTATTGCAGATTGCTACATATTATGTACCAATTTTCTAAGATTGACCTGCCATACTGAAAAAGGTGGTAATACTTAATATATCGGTGACTACCATCACATCATATATCCTCCCAACATTAACCTTAGGAACACCGATCTTCTATTATGGTCTAAAGATACCGTTGTGTGCCAAAGGTAAATCTTCTTGCGGCCCGCCGTACACCTCTTTTCATAATAACTTACACATTTTTTTCAATTTAAGACAATTGTGTATATCTATTATTAGTAGTTTCCCCAGAATAGCTACTTGTATTCAGAGAATAAAAAAATTCTCTAATGATTAATTAGCAAATTCGGAGAACCCATTATTATTTAGACATTTTAAGTGTTCTTTTACATGGATATTAACATTACGCGACGTTTTGCCTACATAGAACGCCGGGCAATCATTACATTGAAGTGAATAATTAATTAATAATAATTAATTCATAATTAATTAATAATAATTAATTAATAATTATTCCCAATAAACAAAGTACACACCCTTCCCGGTCAGCAGGGACCTGCTGATCTCCCACCCTTGGCCCTTCACTCGCCTGTTTGTATCAATCTATAACACATGTGCATCTTAGTTCATAGTTTAGTTGTATACTGCCCTGAAGAAGCTACGGAAGTAGCGAAACCCGGTCGGCTAAAGTATAAATAAAAGTGATGTAAACAAAGTTATTGTTTACATCACTTTTAAATTATAATGTCACATCGCCAAGTTACCGCTTCATATGAAAATATTAAAAAAATATAATTAAAGAATAAAAAGAACCTTCAAAATTTACATTAACAAATGTAAAGGTCGAAATTAAATACATCACCTTTCAAAACATTGAAATGGCAACTGAGTAAATGGAAAAGTAGCTAAAATACAGGGAAAAAAATATCACGCAAAGCCAATAATGCTGACAATAAGGAACTCCAGTCCAATTTTTTTATGTTTTTTTTTTATCAACAATGACGTTCAAACTTAAATATCAGTATATTTCGTTTTTTTCTTAAGTTAGTTTTCATAGTTAAAATAATTTTCAAAGACCGCCAAACCGCTCCAAATCTATGGCCGGTCAGTTTTGAGGTTTGAATGCCAAATGCCAAAACAAGTATAAGCTTTACCGTACATAATTGTATATTCTATTCATAGTAAACCATAACTAAACATAAGTAATAAAATAATGTTCCTTTTTAGAAAATTTAACTCAGAGAATAATAATAGTATTGAGCATTAATATTATCATTTCGTCAAAACTAAAAAATAAATATTTTAAATACAGAGCAAAAGTGAAAAAAAATGTCCATACTAATCAAAAAACAGAATGTGACGCCAGATGTTCCAAATGCAATGGTACTAACATAACAAGGTGTTTTGATGAGATGATTATTTATTCACTTTTAAATAACGAGTTATAAATTCTACGCATAATTACATATAATAAAAGTTATATATTCAGAATCGGCGTTTGCTGATCTATATGAATACATATTTTTAAAACCATTGTATTTTTCAGTGGAGTTCCTTATTGTAGAACCGCAATGCAAAATTGTCTATTTCCAAAATTCGAACTTTTCAGTAGAGCCGAAAAAGGTACCTACTCTCACAAGATAATACTGTAAACATTTTTTAAAAAACTATTTGGAATCATTGCTGTGATTTAGTAACTTCACATTGGCTAAATAATATATTTTAATTAATATTTTTAATTATTTTGCAAACATGACTATTTCCATTATATATATATATATATTTATATATTTATATGAATACCGCACAAGAGTCTCAACTGCTCCCAACCGTCTGGAGCCAGTGAGACTATGGCATTCCCAATTGGGGAATGTTGTGAGGCTGAAGGTATTGAGGAGGGGAAGGAGAAGGGGAAGAGGAAGGTGGGGAAATACCTGGCTATTCAGATCTGGTTACCAAACAAGGCTAATAGCCATTTCAATCAACTTTTCAATTCTGAATGGTGGTCTTTCACCAGGGCGAGTACTAAGAGTATCTTCCACACTGGAACATGCGCAAATATACTATATATTATTTTTTAATTAATTAAATAAAATTTTATTGCGCACGCCAAGATTTGAACCCGCGACCTTCAGATTCGTAGTCGAGAGCCTTACCCCTCGACCATGGAGGCCGTCAAAATAGTATATATCCTTGTATCTGTCTTTCAAAACATTGATTGAAGATTGCTTCTGTTGAAGCAGACTAGATTGTCATTTCGATCCCTTTTAGACCTAATCAAACAAGGTTGGGTCTTTGAAACATTGAATTCAACAAGGTTATTTTTACTCAAGAGGACAGTTCGAGCAATATTAACTTTAATGATTTTAACTAACCGTAATGACTTCCGAATAACTCTCGGGAGTACAATAATAATGTATACAATACTATACATATTTAAAAAAAATTGCAGTAACAAAAGTATTACTTTTTCTTTTTTTTTATAGGCTTACCGACTATTTGGAGCTGATGGGCATGCCCTGATTGATCTCCTGCAGCGATCTAATGAAGATGCTCCCGCTGTGGGGCAGAAAGTCCTCTGCAGACATCCCTTCCAAGAATCCAAGAGGGCTTACGTTATCCCCACTAGTGTGGAGAAACTTTACAAGGTAAATTTTAAATTTCAAATAATACATACAACGATGTTGCACTCCCATGAGTTATCAATTCAACTCATTATGGTTTGTTTTTTTTTAATTTGGACATTTCAGTACCCTTAATATGCACCTGACAGTTAAGTTCAATTAAAAGTTATATAAATAAATTGTATTTTTATCAAGGAATGTCTCCAACATTTATAAATTTCAACAATTTCAGAATCTTTATAATATTACTAATACATAATTGGATGATTTGTACGTAGCCGTTTTTGCGAAAAATCACCTCAAGGGCGCTTCTAAGCCGATGAAATTAAATTTGTTTTGAACCTATGGATCGTTGTAAATCTATTAATTGTTATTCTGTTTAATTTGTAGAAATATATTTAATTCATTTATTTTTTTATTTAAAGAAAATTTATTAAATAATCCTATTATTAAGTTTTGCAAGCATTTTAATTTTTATTACTGTGACAGCTGTTTCGGCGTTCAAAAACGTTTTCAAACTGTGGCTTATTTAAATATTAATAAATCATTTCAAACATCATGGGGTGATTTTTCACAAAAACGGTGCTATAAAAATCATCCGATTATTATAATAATTATCATAAACATTTTAATTGAGTGGGGGTAAATAAAATCATACAAGTAAGTCATCCCAATGTGACCTAACGACAGTTTAAAAATGCCTTTGAGCGCCGAAACAGCTGTCACAATAATAAAAACTAAAATACTTGCAGAACTTTATAACATTATTAAATTTATTTTCTTATTATTTTAAGTTATTTCCTAAAATATTTGTACCAAAAATGTCATTACTACGGCAACACAAAGCTACTCACTTCGCCTATGAAATGTGTTCTTCACATTCAAATGTTTTCACTTTTTCGCATTTGTTTTAAAGAAATAATTTAAAACATGATGATTAATTTTTTCGCGTGTTTTTTATTTATAATTTTGATCTGTGAATTTGTTTTGTTTTTTTTTTATTTATCTAACATCTAATACATGGTTATTTCGATAAATAAATTTCAAAAATTCGAAATTATCGCCTTTCCATATAACTTCCTTGCAAAGTATTAAATAATGAAAAAAGTTTAAACATAAAATTGTTTTAGAATATGATGTAGAATCATCTCCTTTCGGAAAATACTACTAATTTCTGAACACCGTTTGGTTAAAGTAAAAAAATAGGCGCTTGCACCATTATGTTCTTTTTTAAATTATGTAGAATCATTTTCCTGTAAGCAATATTGGTGATACCGTTTATTAAGCAATTGCAGCGCCCTCATTTTTGTCTTCTTGCAAAGGTGGAGGAAGTATCTATGCTTATTTTATACAAGCATGCACCTTGTTCGAATCACTATGTACATTTATTCAAACCGTTGACTAGTTTCGAAATAACCTTTTTCTTTCATTACGACACAAGTTAAACTAAAATTAAATGCAGAAAGAAATAATATGTATAGTCATTCAGTGCGGGAGCCGGAAATAGCACACAAAGAAAGGATAGGTAAGGGGTGTCCAGGACTTGGAAGTCTCATTTCGGTAGCCTTGGTTCACTGCGGCCTAGTCTCCCCGCATAGCTTCTGCTTCATTTGTTTTCATGTGATCTACGCTAGAAAATGGATCTTACAGGATAAAGATGAACGATCATGAGACCGTTGTAAGGTTCTGTAGGTCCCAAGGACTGCGATGGGTTGATCATGTGGAAAGAATGCCAGATGATAGGATGCCGAAATTTATGACTGTGTACCCCAGTGGAAGTGACCCAGAGGCAGACCGAGGAAGATGTGAATGAGAGCGGGACGGGAAGGACTGAGGGACTGCATCTAGCGGAGGGCGGAGAAGGCTAAACCACCCAGGAATGTAGCGACGTCGTGATGAATTAAACTGTGCCTGTAATTATAATTGAATATTCCAGGTATACTGGAAGGATGGACAAATATGCATCCCTCCGCCACCACTATCGTTTGTGCGAGACCGGGTTCAAATCTCTCTGAAGTCTCTGCGACAGGATATCAAGAGGAATCTCAACCCAACTCCTTACAAGGTTTGTTTAAACTTAAATAATGTAATGGATGTCATTTTTCAATATTTTCCAATTATTCTTTTCTGATGGTAAAAATAATATGTATACACTTAGGGAAAGTAAAAATTGCAACATTTTTATTATCGCAGACTCGTGAAAATTCAAAATGTAGGATTTGTGAACCTGAAAATTTGAATTTTTGAACCTGAAAATTTGAATTTATGAAAGCTTAAATTTTTTAAATTAATAATAATTTTAAGTTTAAAAATTTAAAATATTGCCGCGACCGAGTATCGAACAGCGATCAACTCTTCGGGAGGCAACTATGCTGACCACCAACTATTTTAAGAACTGCAGCATAAATTCATTATACAGTCAAACTTGGTTATAACAAGCACGATGGGACCGACTGAGTCTGCTCCTTATAGCCGTTACTCGTTATATCAGAATAGGTTTTTTTTTAAATCTTATGTACCTACCCACCTCTAATATCAAAATATTCGCCAGTTTATAATATATTAAATTTTAATAATACGAATATTACTTATTAAATAAAAATATGCACTTTCATTGATAAAATTTACCTATAATCACTGATTATTTTAAATATTTCGTTTCTCTGCTTCTAAATTTCCCTCTCAAAACAGTCAATGCATTATAAATCTCATCACCTGGTGGTTCGAGGCTTCCAAGACAAAGATCACTAAATTGTTCTTCATTTTATCACTTGCTTGTGCATATTGGTTTCATTGTAAACCCTCACTTGTCATAAATCAGTACCTTCCGCAATTGTTAAAATTCAGTTGGAAAATTTTACTTGTCACAAACCAGTGATGCACCAACCCGAGACCCAATTCGCACGATCCGCTTGTTAAGGGGGAGAGGGACGTTGGAGAGTTATTATTTTTTAATTCAAAATAATGATAGTATTATTACGCAATATGATAAACATAATGTTTTTAAATAGAAAAATATTTGTTAAATATTTTATGAATTTACATAGGCTTAAATGGCTAATCAGAAATATTACTTTTTTCTGACCGTTCCATTGTATGTTTTACAAAATATTTAAAATACGAATATGATTTTTAAATTGGAGAAAAGTATGTTTAATAATTTGTCGTTGCGTTTTTGTAAATAAACCTAACCAAAATTTTGTAATCCGCATTTCAAAAAAAAAAAAAACATTATATTTTTATTTTTGTAATGTGGATAAATGCTAAGCCTATGTAAATTTATAAAATATTTAACAAATATTTTTCTATTTAAAAACATTATGTTTATCGTATTGCGTAATAATACTATCATTATATTGAATTAATAAATAATAACTCTCCGACGTCCTCACGAATAATGCCCCACTAAAATGATCATGTAGTTTTATGTGCATAATAATTATGTTGATTAATCGTGTTGCAGAGATGGGAATGTAAAACCTAACATTGATTATATTGTACCTAATGTAATTTTGTTTCGATTACAGGTTGCAGTGAGCGATGATCTTTACAACTTCATCCACGATTTGTGGCTTCAGAATGCTCCCATTGGAGAATTGTCTTGAGAATATAGTAAAATGATTTGAACTGAATAATATGTCTCCTTATGACCTTGGATGTTTAATCCAAATTTTTGAAGAATGAGAAATATTTGATTCCCATTTGGGATGATTTCTTCACCTACACTATCGAATATAGAAACAAGACATTCTACTGTTAATCCCTTTTCAGTATTATTCAAATCAAATTATTGATAAAATAACTTTTTGTGATTGAGGGATAAAAATACTACTTTCCATACGTCAGTAAAAAAAAGGCATTCTCACAAATACTTAATTATACATATGTATTAAAATATTATTTTTTTCTCAGTGTTTCTCAATAGTTCTTCTAGCTTTATTGCATCAACTATTATTAATTTATATATTTCTACACATTAATATATAATACGTTTGTACAGCTTCTCTTTCCTAAGATCTTTACCTACCGATAATGCACAAATTGAAGAACATTTAGTTCGTTAAATAAGTTAGGAGTAAAATGTCACCAAGTGGCGCTTTAGCTTAAGATAGTGCATAATATTATGCATTTTTTCAATACTGTCAGAAATGCCTGTGATCAATTATCATCAAATGATATGATTTCAAATGTAAGAAACTGAGATAAAACTAAAAAATCAAATGACTATACAGACTGTTCATAAAAATGGCAAAAATCATTATACATATATTTATTAGACATTGGATTATATGCATTTGCATATTTGAGCCTTTTCCACCATTAATGCTTATTTTAACCAGAAAATCCTTCAAAATATGAGCTATTCAAATTAGAAATCATGTATTATTTCATAGTGCTCTCACACAAACAAAGTATTATTACTTATTAAATTCTTAAACTTAAAGTTTTGAAATGGTGGATATATTTTTCTTTTCTCACAACCGGTTTTATAAGAAAAGGAAAATTTTGAAAAAAAATTTTTTTTAAAAGAGTGAAATATTAAAAAAAAAAAACCATTATTTTTCTCTCGGAATTATAAAGGGTTTCAAGATACGTATTTCTGTTTTATTGTATACTTTAGGTGCATATTTGGGCATTGTTATTGCACATGTGGCCATTTTGATAGTGCATATACATAATCCGATGTCTAGTAATTATGTACATTTGAGATAAGAGGCCGACTTTTCAAATTTCAATTATAGTAGATACTTTTCAATGGATCAAAGTATTACTGAATTTTTTCACAGGTTTGAGCTAGCAATTTTATACTAGCGCTTCTCAAACTTTCTCGTGTTACAGCCCCTGAATTGTCACACAATTTTTGTTTTTAGTGACTACATTTTTAATTTCACGTACACTTTATTTAAAATGCATACTAAAATAGAATTCAATATAAAACACATCAATCTAATGAAGGACTCCCTTGAAGCAGCTCTCGACCCCCTTAGTATCAGGTAGCAGTCCTTCTCACTGCTATATATTACTGAAATCGTACAAATCCCACCTCTTGTATGCTGTTCACCGAAAAGGAATCATTTTCAAAAGAAACAAGTAAAAATTTCTTAAAATGAAGCAACGAAATATGACACACATACGAATTTGATATCTATTTTCATGTCTCTAGTTCTTAATGCGATTTACTTTACCGTCCATCCCTTTGTGGTGCTTAGAATTCATATATAACAGTACTATGTTTTAATTCCAATAGAAAATTAGTGAATAAAATTAATACAGACTAACATTAATTTATCTGTACTGAAAAATTTACCGTAGGGTGTTAATACTAGCAATGACCGAGCTGTTCATTTGTGCTGACTCATTTTGATGAGTTGTGAGCATACGACTCCTGGTAAACTGTACCACGCACAACAGAATTGTGACTCTTTTAATTTTTTTAAAACAATATATATTTTTTTAATGAAATTATTACAAGTTGTAACAGAACACGGAATAAGCACCGTTCAGATGTGTCAGAAAAAGGGTGCTGTTAAAATTAGCCAAGTACCTGTTGTCATTGCTCAGACACGTGAACGGCGTCTGATGTCTGGACATGTACCTACACCTACTACCCAACATCTCATTAAATTTGTGTCGTGGTACGATGTAGTGTTTAGGAAGTGTACGCTCATATGCTGGGAGTTATAAGTCATTGGGTTCAAGGCACAAGTTGCCATATCGTGAGGGCATACTGCGCATGGCACATTGTACTGAGGGGAGCGCTATGCCGACTCCACTCACGGCTCTTGTTCAATTGTATCGTCGTTAAATTGAGTTGCACCAAAATATTGAGCTGGTTCCATGACTCCTGCTTTTCACAAAATGAGTCATATATAATTCCATCAACGTTGTTAAGCACACTGTGGCTATTTTATTATGAAATGTATTTTTTTTATGGTTTCTTCTCGGCGAACAGAGTATAGCGAGTTTTGAAGTGAGCTAATGGGAGCCTTATGTTTTCACCTGGTGCCTATCCATAAAAAAATATTAATTTACGATGATTATTATATAAAAAGTTACAAATCTATCTTTAAACTTTTACCAAGGAATTAAAATCCTACTATTAAATAAAAAAACTTACTTGCAATAGGTAATTATTTTATTTATTTATTATACAGATATTTTTTATCTATCTATTTTAGGTCAGATTGTATCTACGGAATCTATAAATTTACATATTTGTTATTTTCATATTTTGATACGCTAGAAATTATAATGTAGAATCATGAATAATATCATATTTTATAGAATTTTAAAATGCAAATAGACGGTACAAATAATATTTCTGAAAAATGATAAAAATATATGTGTATTTTACTATTATAGATGGAAAAAAGCTTGAATATATTATAATTCCATTGTTTAAAAAAAATGTTACGACAATTGTCGAACCAGTCTATTTATTAGTGGTGACGAACGAATGCTAAAATAGACACCTGTGTGTCTTCCGTTTATGTTGAGCCATAGGCAGTGGCGGCTCGTGACTTGAGCGAGCTAGAGTGCTAAGATTGAAAAATATGTCATTATTGATGTTTTCGAAGCCGGAAATAATTTTGTTTTTCTAAATTTCAATTTTTTATATGAAGAATTAGATGGTAGGTAGGGCAGTGCCCTACTTACCAGAAATAAAAAAAAAAAACATTTTCGGCTTCAACAACATCAATAATGACGTATTTTTCAATCTTAGCACTCTAACTCACTCAAAAGTCACGAGCCGCCACTGGCCATAGGCAAAAGGTTGAAATGGCTAATATATTTTCAGCGTATTCAACATTCCATTGTTATTAATTGTAACCATATTTTGGCTGGTTAGACTTTAATCATCTGTTGTAGAATCTTGCTCAATGAATTTTTACGTTTGTTATTTTTGCCTCGAAATATAGAAAACAATATTTTAAATATGTATTTTTAGATTAAATTTAAGATTTAGATTAAAAAAATTAAATGTTGTTTTCAATCCTTCACATGGAACATGATTTTAAAGTACATTACGGGGAACAAGTACATTCTTGGAGACCGGTATTTTGAAAAATTATCAGTCACCATTTTATTAACTTGGTTTTGTACGCCCTAGAAAAGTCAATAAAAATTTATTTTATCAACATTTGCTATATATTTTTTCAAGAATCAATAATCAAGAATTTTTACACGAATCAAGGATGTCTTTCAAGTATGTGCATACACCCGTCGAAATTAAAAATAAGATAGAATACCAACAATTTATTAAAATATAGTACCCTGGTGACTTGAGAGCTACAATCAGTTGCAGTTTTACAAATGACTTCATCATTGGTTTCTTTTTGAACCACTTACATTGATGAACAGAAAAATACAATTTTTTCCAACAAAAAAATCTTAAATATTTAAATGATACAAAATATAAAACGGATGTTGACCGCTTCATACACCGGCTCAGCGGGAATTGACTTACTTTAATTAGACTACCTCGGGCTGCGGGTTGATGGGGCAAAGGACGTCGGTGTAGCAGCTCTTAAATCATAGCAGTCTCTGAAACTGATGTTCTCTGTTATGGGTTAAAAAAAAGAAAAGAATATTGATGTTTATTTACTCATAGTTTTACTATTAAAATGTTATAATTAAGATTTATTCAACTTTACTTTTGTTTTGAACAATTTTCATAATTAGTATTAAATGAAACCTGGGAGCAAAGAAATATTGCGCACAATTTTGTTAGTAAGTGTTCCAATCAATTTATACTTTTGTACATTTTTTGTTGTATTAAATATGTTAAGTTTTATTTAGTAGGACTAGCAGCTAAATAATATATTTCTGTATGAATGTTCATTATTTTTTGACACTTGTAGCGTTGAGATAATTGTGCCTTTTTTAAAAGTAATCCATAAATATATGTCATAGCTCGGAGAATATCCAATTTTTTTATAAATGTTCATAATTGAGTACTAAATGCACAAATTTTCAGAATTAATCACCGTCGATATAAAAATGGATACTCATCGGTTATTAACCAAATATGATCGAACCTTTTCACTGTATCTCAATGTATAAATAATAATGGGTGTGCGCAACACTATTTTACAGATACATTATACATTTTCTAAAACAAATATATCTGTTTATATTTGATCACCTTTATAGATGTTTTAATGGGTTGGAACATTGAATTATTATGTTCAGATACCAAAATCAAATAGCAGTCTGTCAGATCAAAATTAAACCATTTTCTTGGCAATTTAAAAATAAAAATGTACGGGTAGATACTCGAGTTCCGAAGCACATATTTTCAAATTTATTAACTTAATTTTGTCTGTGATTTTTAATGGATTCAAGGTAGTTTGGCAATATGAGAATTATGGATGAAACTTTTTATCTAATTAATAATGAAAATTACCATCTATGGTTGGAAAACTGTAGAAAACCGCATGTGCAAAATCTGATGGGTTTTTAACTATTTCGTGTCATGGCCATAGGGTGTTAGAGATCTATAGAATTTTCATTGAATCGTTTCTAACACCATACTTTGAATGCACATAGAAAATACTTTAATTGTTTGGCTGTCAAAAAGAGTGTGGCTCACGATGAAAAGGGTTTAACTCGTTCGCTGCCAGCTTTGTACTATGTAAGATTTACATATTCTATCTTTTTGCATGCGAAAACAGTAATTTGGCTTGGTCCGCCCATGGGAGTGAGGGGCACCTGGGAAGACAAAGATGCAACTCCTACGGGAGTGATCGAAAGCGAACGAGTCAAAAGAATATATTGCTCCACTACTGTAATAAATTATATTTTACTAGTCTGCTAAACACAGTTGATATGCTTATAATGTGGGCAAGAATATCAGTACTGTAGGACTTTTAACCATCCACTAAGCCATGTTGGAATAAATACTAAATTAAATTAACTAACAATAAAGCAAATGGTTTAATATATTATTCAATAATTTTGTCGCCAACTGTATAGGGCAGTAAAACCTAACCTATCGATGATAAATTTATAGCGAAATATGAACATCATTTTATATTTAAAGTAAATTGCATGTCACCAAATGACGGGATATCAAAATTATTGTCATCTTTTGGCAATGATTATCTAAGATTTTTTTAAACTGGGTGATTTGTTTTTCTTACCCCTGGGTATGTAATCATGTCTACGTTGTTTGAACTTAGGCATGGTTTTCCACAATAAATAGAGCGTTGTAATTAGTGGCATATTAAATAATAATTTTGAAATGCCTACTTAGGCATACCGATTGTCTTTTATTGCTGCTTCAATAGTTTCAGTAAGTGTTCTCAAGATGTTCATTTATAAGAAATGTATAGATAAACAAAGAGCTCCATAACATTTAGAAAAAATTGCTGTGTATCTAGTCAGTGCGTGCCATGCTCATTTCTTACTTCTTTATTATTTTACAAAAGATTGAAGAATCGACACCTACTTTTACAAAATGTTTTATTTCTGTAGAATTCATGTTTAACGTTTGGAATGCTGGATTCCCGTGAGCTTTAACTTCTGTCGTGTGCCGGGCATAAAAGGCGTTCTGCGCCTCGTGTGCTTGCTGAATGTAATTTCGTAATTCCTCACATGTGTTTTACAGAACGATATTTTTGTTTACAAAACTTACCATCTTATCAGATAATGTGTACATATATTTATCAAAATTGTATGTTAATAGAATTAGTGGTTTTCACAGAATAGCTACCTATATTTCGAGAAATGGTTTTTTCTCCCTCAAGTTACTAAAAAATGTTTAAAAAAGAAATGTGGAATTTAAAAAAATCGTTTTATTATATTTTAGAACGGTTGAATCCTGTTGTCCTGAACGGTTGTCCTTCAAAATAAAAATAAAATCGTATGAGGTTCTCCTGTAAATACATACAGTAATTCAACTTTGCAAACAACCGGACCACTCAAAGGCGCTAGTTGTACTGACATCAGAAATTTCAAATATTTTTTACATGACTTGCTCTCCACCTCAAGTAATGCAAACGAAATGTCTGATTGGTCATTTTGTTGACAAGCGATTGCGATTTATTTAAATGTGCTAGGAACATGTTTTAAAGTATAAAAGCCCATGAATAGGTAATAATGTATGCCGTTGCCACCGTGTCAACGCCGGCACACGACGAGTACAAATGTCGCAACATGGCAACATGGTGGCAACGCCGGCACAATACAGGTTAAACATAAATTTTTTCCCATTGTGTTTCATTGGGTTTTTACTGTGCTGATTACTCCTTATAATATTTTGTCATTTTGTATGTACTTACTTACCTATCTACTTATTTGGTAAAACATTATGGTTTGGTAAGCATCATAAATAAAAATGGTATTTTTATTTAAAAAGTAATTTTGTTAGGTTAATTAATTTGTCGTTTCCAAATTTTGTGTATTGCACTGTTATTATTATTTGCTAAATGAGCAAAAAAATAAATTATTATTCGAACACATTCACTGTTGTTTAATTTCAAAGTAATACTCATAATTAAAAAAAAAAAGAAAAATTATCTTCACAAAAATAAATTAAAAATATTTGAATTTGCGGAAATACCAAAAAACAAATGTACTTAATTTTTTACTTTATTTAAATAAAATCGCGTAAATATTGAGGGAGAGTTGACACCGCCGTGTTCAATTTTTATAATATGACATCATACAATAGTTGCATACAAAGTGCCAACTGTTAAATATTCTAAATAGGTTGTTAGGTTCTTACTTTGAGTTTAAGAAAGAAAGTACCTAAACTAAGAACCTGACAACCTGTTTTTTTAACCCGTTTTATGCAGTTAGCACTTCCGACAAATGTCATATCATACTAATAATATTAAAGATGGCGTCAATTCTCCTTCAATATTTACATGTTTTATTTAAATAGAGAAAAAAATTTAGTGCATATTTTTTTTAATCTTAACATGCAATATGCATGCCATATATTACTTTACATTCATAAATACAAAAAAAAACAAGATATAACAACAAACACACACATTAGAAACACTAGATCTCAGAATCAAAAACACAAACACATTTGGACAAAAAAGCTTCTTATACTATGGTACTAACCTCTACAACAAAATCCTTGAAAATCTCTTTTCTGTGTAGAAAAGAGATTTAAAAAAAATATATGAGCAATGCTTGTGCAAGCATTGCTTAAGGGGAACGGCTGCGGTGCCTGTTTCATACAAAACTGAATTTTGGATTGGAGATCAAAATACCCATCCAAACTGAATGATCTATTTTTTTAATTAAAGGTTTAGTAAATATCTAGTACGGATGAGAAGTATTTTATTTAAAATTTATTAAAGGAATTGATTTATCGCGATTTTAGAGGCATCTTTAACAAATATTTAGGGGCTAACGGTGATTTAAAAAAAAGTTTTTATTTGTAAATATTAAAATAAGCATTATGGAGGACTTTAAATTAAATTAAAAACGACCAATTTGCGGTTGAACATAAATTTGCTATACAGAATTTAAAATATCGACCCGAAAAAATCTTTTTTTTAAATGTTTTATTTTTATTTATGTAATCATACTTACCAGGGGTGTTAGTTGAACTTTGCCGGTTTTACTCATAGATGTCGCTAGAGATATGTATACATTTCTATGATTTGGCATCTATGTCATATTTTTCTATGGACATTCAAAAATACACAAGTTACATTCTGCCAAAATAATAGTGTCATAGTTGGTTACCTCAGTGAATATGTCGAGTTTTGTTTTTTCAGAGTGGAAGATACTCTCAGTATCGCCCTGGTGAAAGACCACCATTCAGAATTGAAACGTTGCTTGAAATGGCTTTTAGCCGTGTTTGGTGACCAGATCTGAATAGCCAGGTATTTCCCCACCTTCCCCTTCCCCTTCTCCTTCCCTCCCCAATACCTTCAGTCTCACAACATTCCCCAATTGGGAATGCCATAGTCTCACTGGCTCCAGACGGTTGGGAGCAGTTGGGACTCTTGTGAGGTATTCATATAAAAAAAAAAAAAAAAGTAAATCGCATTTGCGGCATTCGTTGCTTTTCTTATTTCATCAAAAGAAAAAATCAGTTGAAGCTCATCGGTTGCTGGTAGAAACTTATGATGAACATGCTCCAGTGATTAGAACATGTGAGACATGGTTTCGTCAATTTAAAAGTGGAGATTTAGATTTAACAGACAATGAACATCCTGGTGCAACGAAAAAGTTCGAAGACGAGGAATTGCAGGCGTTATTGGATGAAGACCCAACCCAATCGCAACAACAATTGGCCCAAACACTTAATGTGACCGAGGAGCAATTTGCCAACGTTTAAAAGCCATGGGAAAGATCCAAAAGTATGGAAAATGGGTACCACACCAAATGAACGAGAGACAAATCGAAAAAACCGCCAAACCGCCTCATACAGCTAAAGTAGTGAAGAATACTCTCAAAGCATTGAATTGGGAAATATTATTGCACCCGCCGTACTCTCCAAACCTTGCCCCGTCCGACTATCACCTTTTCGCATCGATGGGACACTCACTCGCTGAGCAGCACTTCGCCAATTTTGAAAAAGTCGATAAATGGCTCGTCGAATGGTTTCCCTCGAAAGAGAATTTTTTTTTTTGGAATGGTATCCATGATTTGCCTCAAAGATGGGCAAAATGTATAGAACCCGATGGTCAATACTTTGAATAAAAAAAATTTTGAGATTCCCTTGAGAATTAAGCGTTTACTTTATTGAAAAAACCGGCAAACTTCAACTAACATCCCTGGTACATAGCAAATGTAATATATTTTTTAAAAAGTACGATAAACCAGCAAATAATTTTGTAAGCCGCCTCTAAAATTATGAAAATTGTTTTTTTTTCATGGCACATACTTAAAAAATTAAAACAAAAATAAATAAAATACTTCTCATCCGTACTAGATATTCACTAAACCTTTAATTAAAAAAATAGATCATTCCGTTTGGATGGGTATTTTGACCTCCAATCCAAAATTCAGTTTTGTATGAAACAGGCCGCACAGCCGTTCCCCTTAAAAGAGAAGAGCAATATTGAAAATGATTTAAGAACGTATTCAGTGTTAGCATAGATCACATTTGTCTATACTGAAGTTCTTTTTATAACATATAAACCCATTGATCAAACATACTAACAATAAAAACTACTCCTAACAGAGTTGGGTTGTGCGCGGTCTTATGAGTTATCTCGGATATACCTATCAGTGCACTCTGCATACTCTGTGCCTTAAAAAGGTTTTTTTCATAGATTTACTTTTTTTTTATTAATATAAGAATTACATATAGAATATTTAATAGTACAGATATAATAGCTAATTACAAAAAAAGTATAAATTTATTTTACAAAAAATGCCCAACTCAATAGAGAAAGATTTCTCGTGTTTGAGTTGCGGAGCACCGCCATCTAGCGACAGTAGTGAATAAATAAAAGTACATCAAGAATATGTTAGAGAAAGACTAAGAGTATGTGATACTAGAAATACAACAATAAGGCGCATACAAGATATTAAGATAGTACATTCATATTTCGAAAGACCTGATCGAATATTTTTGGAGGATATGTTGCTTTTTTTTAAAATTTACATACATTATTTACAATTAAGAGTTTTATAAAAATTAAGAAGAAATTAAAACTTCTAATTACTGTTGGACTTATCCATAATTTTTTGATTTGTGATTTGAAATAATTATAATTTTTTTCTGTTTTGATTTTATATGGGAGGGCATTAAAAAATTTTATACCTTGATAGGCATAATGGAGTTGAAAAGCACTAGTTTTAAATTTAGGGATTTCTAAGTTGCCACGTGATCTTGGTCGGTTACTTATTTTTGTAGAAGTTTTTGAATTGAAATGGTCTTTGTGAATTTGTAACAATGTGTTCTTTTTGAAGATTTTATTTAAACTGAGGACTCTAAAAGGTTTAAACAGCTGTGTAGTTGGAAATATTGATGGTTTTCGTAGGATGACTTTCAAAATCAATCTCTGTATCTTTTGAACAGGTAAGAGGTTAGTTTTAAAGGTTCCCCCCCAACCGATACCATATTGTAAAATGGATTGCGCAAGGGAATAATATATTGTTTTTATCATATTGTATGATAGGATGTTTCTCAATCTAATAAATATGTAAATAAGTTTTCTTACTCTGGTTACCGTATTTTGTACTTGTTCTTTCCATTTTAGTTGACTGTCTACTAAAACACCCTGATACTTTTTATGATGATTACGATTTATGATTTTTACTGATGGTATTTTTGCCGTTGATGGGTAAACATTTGGCATCGTCGCATTCTTTTTTATTTGCACACTGTGATGAATGGATTTTGATACAAATATTGTTTTCAAGGTTTTTTTCTTTTAAAGAGAATGGGATGAAGTATGTTTTGTCAGTATTTAGTGACAGACAATTTTGGTCAAACCATGTTTTGAGTATATTGAGATTTGTATTTGCTATTCTCATTGTTTCCTTCCATGATTTTCCTTTTGTGATCACCACAGTGTCGTCTGCATAAGATATGATGTCTCCAACTATGGGGAGGTTGAACATTTTATTTACATATATGATAAAAGAATTGGACCGATGACAGTACCTTGTGGTATACCGAAAGATGCGGTTTTGGGTTCACTTAACGCATTATTAATTTTGACATATTGAAATCTTTCTTTCAGATAGCTTTGGAACCATGATAGCACTATTCCGTCTATCCCAATTTGCTTTAGTTTTTCAATAAGTTTGGAATGTGATATGCTGTCGAAAGCCTTGCGGAGGTCTATGAAGATACCTAGACACTTTTCTCTATTATCTAAATTTTTGCATTATTGTTGATGTTAATTTAGCAATCGCATCCTGAGTGCTGAGATTGTCCCTGAAACCGAATTGGTTTGGACTCATTATCTCCTTCTCTTTTATGTAGTTGTTGAGTTGTTTCTTCACAATTTTTTCATAAATCTTCGCTATATTTGATGTAAGGGCTATGGGACGATAGTTCGAAATATTTTCTTCGTCACCAGATTTAAAAACCAGGGTGACAATAGTTTTCTTGTAGTTGTTCGGGAATATACCCTTCTTTAGACTTATGTTTATTGTGTGAGCAATTGGTTTGCTGATTAGCTCCCGGACGGCTTTCAACGTTATCACAGTAATGTTGTCATACCCAGGACTTGCTGATCCCCTTAAAATTATTTTAGCATTTTCCACATCATTGTCAGTTACTGAAGAAAAGGTCTGAAAACCTTCATCAAAAATTGGATTTTGTTCTGGTCTATTATTGTCTAAGATAATATTTTGAGCAAGATTGGTACTTGCTTTTAACATCCTCATTGCACCCATATTGATGCGTAGATCCATCTACATGTAATAATTTAGTATACATGTTATAATAATAAAATCCAAATTTCATATTATTAATCAACAGAATTACTAGGAGAAAGGTATTTTTTCGAACGAATAATTGCGTCTGGTCCTCAATATTATGTTGGCAGAAGGATATGTTCGTAAACAGGGAATCCTCTTTACCTACATTCTGGCATTTGTATCATTCAGGTGACGGATGGGTTATTTCATCACCTCTGGAGGTGACCTTTCAGGTCATCTGTCAGGTGCAAAAGTTGACAGATGGGATTTTTTTATCATAATTAATTAATCGTGAACTTTTGCCGTTGGTTGGGTAACACGTTGTTTATTTTATTCCCAAAAATGACACTGGGAGTGGTCCATTTCCAGGACTCCTCCTGAATAGAATTCTGACAGACTATGTTTTTTTTTTTAACTAACTTTATTTGGTGTTAACGCCCACTACAAATTTGGTGGTGACGTATTGGTTAGGTTATTTGATGGTCATCGATTGGACTATTACAATTTTTTTTTTAAGCAATAATTTAATTTCATATTTTGTAAATGAAATCCTGAGCACGGGAAATCCCGGTGAGGATAACGTTATTTTTTATTTGTTATAAAAAAAAGATAGTAAAACATTATTATCGTATTTATGACGGCCTCCATGGTCGAGGGGTAAGGCTCTCGACTACGAATCCGAAGGTAGCGGGTTCAAATCCCGGCGTGCGCAAGTAAATTGTATTTAATTAAATTGTGCTGTTTCACAATTAATTAATTTTAAAATAATATATAGTATATTTGCGCATGTTCCAGAGTGGAAGGTACTCTCAGTATCGCCCCGGTGAAAGACCACTATTCAGAACTGAAACGTTGCTTGAAATGGCTTTCAGCCGTGTTTGGTGACCAGATCTGAATAGCCAGGTATTTCCCCATCTTCCCCTTCCCCTTCTCCTTTTTTATTTAATTAATTTGTGCTGTTTCACAATTAATTCATTTAAAAATAATATACAGTATATTTGTGCACATTCCAGAGTGGAAGGTACTCTCAGTATCGCCCCGGTGAAAGACCACTATTCAGAATTGAAACGTTGCTTGAAATGGCTTTCAGCCATGTTTGGTGACCAAATCTGAATAGCCAGGTATTTTCCCATCTTCCTCTTCCCCTTCTCCTTCTCCTTCTCCTTCTCCTTCTCCTTCTCCTTCTCCTTCTCCTTCTCCTTCTCCTTCTCCTTCTCCTTCTCCTTCTCCTTCTCCTTCTC
>JAHDVE020010900.1:0-67254 GCA_022606495.2 Halesus radiatus
CTCGGGGGAGATTTTATTCTAGATTTTTGGTACAAGATATGTGTGTGTTTTTTGGTACATTGTGGTCTCACTCACTGGGATTGTCAAATCATTTCTGCTACGGCTTCTGGTTTGATACGTGTGTTCGATTTTGAATAATACCATAGGTTAGGATGGAGTTGCACGGGTATGACTGCGAGGTTTCATAGAATTACTCTAAATATAAAAATAATCACCCTTCTACGTGGGCACAATTCAATTATTCATTTCCAAAAGATTATTGCTTCTACATGGAGTTGATGACAAAAGTATAAACGTACATGATTGATCTTTGTTTTACGGAAAAGTCCCCAGGCTGTAATTCCATACCTTATAACAGATTCCGCTATTGATAAATAAATCATTCGAAATATACAGATTGGAACACATAATTTTAAATTCAATAATCTACTAACAATTGATCTTAGTCGTACACAAACCTTATTTATTTGTAAATCCGACTTGAAAAAACAATCAATAATGATACCTAAATAAGCATATGCTTTCACAAGTTCAACATTTTCACAAGTACACTGTAGTAATGCCACCGTGTAAACAATCTGAAGTACGAGTATGTGTTTTTATTTCAGGTGTAATATATATCTTTGCATTGGAGATCTTATGTGCATCTATTTAGGTTTTTTTTTGTATTTATAATTAATCCAGAGTCATGAGACCATTTAAAAGTTCGATGTAGTATTTTTTTTTATAGTTTATTACATAGGTTTTTTTATGTTTTTATTTAATATAGATTTTGTAACCTTAACTGTAAATACATTTTGAGTTTTGAATAACAAGCTCCCGTTAGGAAAACTACAAAAAAGTAGTTTATCGGGACTTTTTGCAATGTATTTTTTTTCTTTTGTAAAATGTAAATAAATAAAAAATAAAAAGGAACCGGTGATCATTCAACTCTGATTGTTTTAGTTCGTTTTTAAAATGACTTTTGTTGGGACAAGAATTCAACCCGAAGCATGCGGGCGTTACGATCTAGTCGACACGTGTCGGCACAAGACAGTGAATTATGAATGATTGTATTCTGGCAACGGCGTCCTCAAACGCTACTCTATCCTCAGAGCAGACACTTCTGACTCAACGACGGTCATTCTATTCTAACTTCTGCCAAAATTTGCATTCCAACTTCCTATGCTTTCAAACAGTTAATTCTTCAATTTCTCATCTCAGAAGTATTCAGAATTCATTAGAGTAAATAAATTATAATTAAGTGTTTTTTAGTACAGTTCCTTCAGTTCTTTGTTGTAGAATATTTTTATTATTCGAATTTAGTATCTACTTTAAAGCACCTGCTGCGGGCGGTTAAGATTCTTTAATTTTAATTTTATGTAAGTTGGTATATTAGGAATAGATTTTTTATTATCGACTAAAAGTTAATGACGTAATATCTTATATAAGTGCATAATTACTGAAGCCAAGTCTTTGGCAAGTCTGTAGGAAGCTAGTTGATCCGGCGAATATTTTTAAAATTTCTTGGTTTTCATTTATTTTTTTTATACATTTTTTTTTATTTTAAAAAAGAAAGACAAATATTCCCTGGTTACGAATAACCTGACAATATTTGAAAATCTCCTACTACCATCACAGTAAACGGAAGATGTTGCTTGTGTCGTAAATTTAGGACTTGGCCAGCCGAGGAATTGAACTCCCGACGCCTAGGTGAGACCCAGACGCGATGCCAACTCAGCCACTGACCGGTCATTGGTGCATACATAAATTAACCATATATTGAAGCAGGAAAGCAATATTGCTGTAACAGTCAAAGCCATGTAAAAAGAAACGCAGGATTTTGAGGCTCATATATCAATTAAAAACGTAATATTGGCATTATGAAGTTTTTCCAACGTCGTACAGGTTTTATTTCTCATTTTAGAGTCGCGGGACCTAGATAGATCGACGCAGAATCCTGTGGAACGGAGTATACAGAGCATTTAGTGGAAGTTGCAGCAGTATTGCTTTCCTGTGACGATATGTACCATGTTCAAGAATGGGAACTACTTTCAGTATCGCCCTGGTGAGAAACCAGCTAGATCGAAACGTTGCTTGAGATAGCTATAGCCATGATTAGTGATCAGGGGCCCGATTCCGGTTCATTGTAAGGGTAAGATATTATCCCTGTCCTTAGGGAAGTCGAAGTTAAACAAAATACATTTTGTTTTACTTCGATTCCGATTCCATGTCAATGATAATACATTTGTAAAGGAGTTTGTAGTTAAATGGACACAGCATTATTAAAAATGATTGATTCATCACACATACTTCACACTTGTAGTTTATTATAATTTTTAGAATTTAAATAATTTTTATCCGAAATTTCAGGCTTTTTGCAAGTTTCATTAATTCGGCTAATTTAATAGCATTATTATGCGATAAATAACTCATTAATAATTTTTAAATTCAATATGTACGATAATAAGTTTTTCTTTTGATGAACTACACAAATATACTTTTAAAGAATGTCTTTCGCTGAATGAGATCTGTAATCCGAGAGAACGGGAATCGCAGTTAAGCAAAAAGCCTACGGATAAGGACAATGTCTTATTCTTTAAAAGAACCGGAATCGGGTCCCAGATTTAAATATCATTGCATTTTACAACTTTTCTCTTCCTCACCTCCTTCCCTTCCCTACTCCCTTTAGCCTCCAAACCTACCATAGTCCTTCGTACTGACTTGGGGACCTTTCTTCGGAAAATATTAAAATCCTTTCGTTCTCCTCTCGCACTTCCTGAAGGAAAGTTTTATGAGGCTGAATCCTCTTTTATTTATAGGGTGCCATAGACTCCCTGGCTCCGAAAATTTGGGAGTAAAAGTGAGCACCCTGTTTAAAAATAAATATATATATACGAGGTGTGTTTTGAATTTTGAATTTTTTTGAACAATATTTATTTATTCATCAATATCCATTTTCTCCCCTTCAAAGTAATCCTCCTCAGATATAATGTACTTATGCCAGCGCTTCTTCCAATCCTCTAAGCACTTCTGGAATGCGCTGACTTTATCTCATCAATTGTGACAAAACGCTTTCCCTTCATTGGTCTCTTCAGTTTCGGTAATAGGAAAAAGTCGCAGGGAGCCAAATCTGGTGAATACGGTGGTTGAGGCATGATTACGGTGTTTTTTTTGGCCAAATAATCACGAACAAGCATTGATGTGTGAGCTGGTGCATTATCGTGATGCAAAATCCATGATTTGTTTTTTCACAATTCCGATCGTTTGAGCCGTATTGCTTCACGCAAACGTTGCATAACTTCCTTGTAGTATTCCTTATTAACCGTACGACCTGTTGGCAAGAACTCATGATGCACCACGCCATTGAAATCGAAGAAAACAGTGAGCAAAACCTTCACATTTGTTCGAACTTGGCTTGCTTTTTTCGCTCTTGATTCTTCTGGCCGTTTCCATTAGGATAATTGAGCATTGGTTTCAACGTCATAACCATATACCCACGTTTCATCACCAGTTATGACCCTTTTGAGCAAATCTGGATCGTCGTTGACGTCATTCAACAACTCCTGAGCGATACTGATAGGACGTTGCTTTTGCTCAAAATTTAGCAATTTCGGAACAAACTTCGCTGCCACACGTTTCATGCCCAAAACATCCGAGAAAATTGCATGGCATGAGCCGATTTATATTCCAACATGCTCTGCAACTTCCCTAATAGTGATTCAACAATTTTCCAAAACCATTTTCTTCACCGTTTCGATGTTTTCTTCGTTTGTTGAGGTGGTTGCAACTCCAGGACGCTCATCGTCATTAACATCTTCTCGGCCTTCTGTAAAGCGCTTGTACCACTTATAAACACTTTTTGGAGACAAAGTAGACTCGCTGAATGCCACAGTCAACATTTTAAGTGCGTTGGAGCACTTTATTCCATTTTTAACGCAAAATTTAATACATATTCTTTGATCCATTTTTTTCAAAAGACTGACTAACCTTTCCAGTGTCAAAAACAAACCACTAATCCAAAATGGATGATAATGCTAACATATGATAAACATATGTATACCAACATAAAAAAAATCGATAATCGAATGTACACAGCCCGCGAAAATTCAAAATTCATCTTTTCTTTTGAACACACCTCGTATATGTACTTAGTTTTACATTGATTTTCTTACAATTAGTTCTAACTTTAAATATATTTTTGCCTCTTATTTATAATTTATTTGTACATCGTAAAACACTTTCATATAAATACTATTATTTGAAAAATATATATCATATAAATATTATTATTTTAATTTTATTGCATACAAAATAATAATAAAATTGATTTTATTGAAAAAGGGAAAAAAGCGGTTAAATTCACTTCCTTTTTAAATATATAAACTGACTATTGTCCAATAAGGAACTCATGGGAAAAACATTACGACTGACCAAGGTAGATCAGCAAACGCCTATTCTGAATATATATGTATATTTAATAAGGAACTCCTGGGAAAAAACATTACGACTTACCAAGGTAGATCAGCAAACGCCTATTCTGAATATATATGTATATTTAATAAGGAACTCCTGGGAAAAAACATTACGACTGACCAAGGTAGATCAGCAAACGCCTATTCTGAATATATATGTATATTTAATAAGGAACTCCTGGGAAAAAACATTACGACTTACCAAGGTAGATCAGCAAACGCCTATTCTGAATATATATGTATATTTAATAAGGAACTCCTGGGAAAAAACATTACGACTTACCAAGGTAGATCAGCAAACGCCTATTCTGAATATATATGTATATTTAATAAGGAACTCCTGGGAAAAAACATTACGACTTACCAAGGTAGATCAGCAAACGCCTATTCTGAATATATATGTATATTTAATAAGGAACTCCTGGGAAAAAACATTACGACTGACCAAGGTAGATCAGCAAACGCCTATTCTGAATATATATGTATATTTAATAAGGAACTCCTGGGAAAAAACATTACGACTTACCAAGGTAGATCAGCAAACGCCTATTCTGAATATATGTGTATATTTAATAAGGAACTCCTGGGAAAAAACATTACGACTTACCAAGGTAGATCAGCAAACGCCTATTCTGAATATATATGTATATTTAATAAGGAACTCCTGGGAAAAAACATTACGACTTACCAAGGTAGATCAGCAAACGCCTATTCTGAATATATATGTATATTTAATAAGGAACTCCTGGGAAAAACATTACGACTGACCAAGGTAGATCAGCAAACGCCTATTCTGAATATATATGTATATTTAATAAGGAACTCCTGGGATAAAACATTACGACTTACCAGGGTAGATCAGCAAACGCCTATTCTGAATATATATGTATATTTAATAAGGAACTCCTGGGAAAAAACATTACGACTGACCAAGGTAGATCAGCAAACGCCTATTCTGAATATATATGTATATTTAATAAGGAACTCCTGGGAAAAAACATTACGACTGACCAAGGTAGATCAGCAAACGCCTATTCTGAATATATATGTATATTTAATAAGGAACTCCTGGGATAAAACATTACGACTTACCAGGGTAGATCAGCAAACGCCTATTCTGAATATATATGTATATTTAATAAGGAACTCCTGGGAAAAAACATTACGACTGACCAAGGTAGATCAGCAAACGCCTATTCTGAATATATATGTATATTTAATAAGGAACTCCTGGGAAAAAACATTACGACTGACCAAGGTAGATCAGCAAACGCCTATTCTGAATATATATGTATATTTAATAAGGAACTCCTGGGAAAAAACATTACGACTTACCAAGGTAGATCAGCAAACGCCTATTCTGAATATAGAACTTTTAATGTATATAATTATACGTAGAATTTATAAATCGTTATTTAAAAGTAATTAAAAAATTATCTCATCAAAACACCTTGTTATGTTGGTACCATAGCATTTGGAATATCTGACGTCACGTACGCACGTACGAGTTGTTTGGCGGTCTGTCCTCTCTGCCTACCCCTGCGGCGAAACGGTGTCATGGTTAGTTAGTTACGTACGCATTCTGTTTTTGGATTAGTATGGACATTTTTATTATTCACTTTTGTTTATTATTTTAAATGTTTAGTTATGGTTTACTATGAATAGAATATAAAATTATGCACGGTAAAGCTCATCCTTTTTTTTTATTTTATTTTTATTTTATTGTATAATATTAATTATATACAGTGGGAACTTATACCCGCTAAGCCACTGCAAGGAGCTTGTCAGCAGGAGTTTATTTCAACAATATAATATAATACAACAATAAATTACAATCATCATACGAATGTAGTGCAAAAATTATTATATTTAGGCGCATGTATCTTGTGCTGTACATAAGTTGAGAAAAAAAAATTAAAGAGAAAAAATAATGGTAAAAGCATTACAGATTTGTTATTGAGATACTAGAGTCCAATTTTATAACACCGATTTAAATAACTTGTTTTGACATTTGACATTCTAACCTCAAAACTGATGAAAACCGACCGGCCATAGATTTGGAGCGTTTTGGCAGACTTTAAAAAATATTTTAACTACGAAAACTTACTTTATAAAAAACGAAATATACTGGTATTTAAATTTGAACATAAATGGACTGGTATTCCTTATTGTATGTAGAACTTATAAATCGACATTTCCAAGTGAATAAAACACTAACCTTATCAAAGCGCCTTGTTTCGTTGGTACCGATGGAACGACGTCACGCGGTTGTTCGCGCCTAAATTCTTTCTTTGTAAATTCATTCTGCGTGACTGTATGACTCTCGGGTGACGTCACGCGGTCATCGCTCGGATTCCAGCCATTTTGGTGGGCTTTAAAAAATATACTTTGAGAATTAATTTTACGATGAAAGTGAACTTAAAAATATATGTTATTTTCATAAACAATAATTATTAGCCTGAAATACTAATCCAAATAGAAAAAAACCTTTCCGAGCAAAGATAAATGTCGCCGACAGGACTCGAACCTGCACCCTTCTGATGTCCGGTCAGATGCTCTACCGTTGAGCTACGTCGGCTTATCGCAAACCCGCCAAGTTAATCAATATATACTAGTGTTTCATTCAATAATTACTGTTTTTATTATATTTTCACCTGTAAACAACCAATAATGTTTCAGGCTAATAATTATTGTTTATAAAAATAATTGTTACCCTTTGCGCTATGCACGAAAATCTTGTCTTAAGTTTTTAAGAACTTTAGTTTATCAATTAATAAATATTTAAAAATATATTTTTAAAATGCTGGTATTTCAGCTAGAAGGTCAACATTGATAAAAAGGAAATGGTCTGGAGTTGTTATTTTGCAAAACATGTAACACGGAATTAAAAAAAGAACATTACACATATAATATATTAATGAAGCAATGACAAAAACATGCATTAGAGAGAATATTCAAGTCAAAGCCTAAAAAAGGTTTAGGTAGATTCCATGATGTTTGCACAAGGCTATGCGAGTATCCGATACAGTGTTGCCATCTTGGAATCGACACTTCCTGTAGAATGTTTGTAAATTTCGTCGGATTCCCGCCAAAACTTACTTAGATTTCCGCCAGATATTTTTGCGCACTAAAATCACGAACAAAACACAAGGCACAACATTAACGCGACTGCGATAAAAATAAATAAAAAATTCCGCAAATTTTCGCATCATGACATCACTGATCACCAAGTTGCAATGCAGACGTAGATGGTTGGTCTTGGTTAGGCTTCTTCTATGAATAGGTGTGATATGTTTCAATGCGTATCGGCTGGTGCAATCATTGTTTTTGACCCGGACCACGAATACATAGATGTTTAATAAACAAAATAACATCCCGAGTTCCCTCAGTCAGGGTCAGGGGAGTCCTTGCGAGTACCTGTTTTAGGGTTAATAAATATGTTTTCTGAAGAAATTGCCAGTGCAATAAAATGATTCAACTAAAGATTTCCCGTTATTTCAGTAATTTTGGGAATTACCTTGTTTTTTTTCAATAAATAATGTTATTCGATTCCGCCAGAAAATCCGTCATGTGGCTTCCAGACGAGAGGGCGGCCCAATACTAAAAAAGCCATGGCGTCGAAAGGTTCGACCATCCGGTCGTCCTTTCCTAAAGTCAAGCCTACCAACTTGAAGTCTGGAAGGCCTATTATTATATTTTTTTTACATGAATACCGCACAAGAGTCTCAACTGCTACCAACCGTCTGGAGCCAGTGAGACTATGGCATCCCCAATTGGGAAATGTTGTGAGGCTGAAGGTATTGGGAAGGGGAAGGGGAAGAGGGAGAGGAAGGTGGGGAAATACCTGGCTATTCAGATCTGGTCACCAAACACGGCTAAACGCCATTTAGAGCAAAGTTTCAATTCTGAATGGTGGTCTTTCACCAGGGCGATACTGAGAGTATCTTCTACTCTGGAACGTGCGCAAATATACTATATATTATTTTTAAATGAATTAATTGTGAAACAACACAAATTAATTAAATAAAAATTACTTGGGCACGCCGGGATATGAACCCGCGACCTTCGGATTCGTAGTCGAGAGCCTTACCCCTCGACCATGGAGGCCGTCAATATTATAAAGTCATCCATAAGTCATGGAGGACGTCAATATTATTATATATTATAAAGCCCGTTAGGCATAAAATTCCCTAGTTTTGTAAGCACTCCAATCCGCTAGAAATGACGGGAAAACCGTCAGGATGGCAACGTTGATCCGATACCTAGTTGCGTACTCCAACCAACATGTCGCGCCCAGTCCGTACAAACGCTACTGAAATCACGAAACCAGCTTTGGATATTCTAGATTTTATGTTCATCAACCAAAGTAATGTTGCATTTTGGAACGAACGTGTATAAAGTCTGGGTGACGAAGACCTCGGCAACTTGGTCGCCGGAGACGGTCGTCGCAGATGAATCAACAAAGTGTCGGCGACGTACGTGTGTACGAACCTCCGTGTAGAAGTATCGCGGTAATCGCTAATATACTCAAGTCGTTTTGTGTATGAAGGGCCTCAGGAAAGCTGTCAGGGTCGCGACCTAATATCAGTAGGTTTTCGTATAATAGTACGAAAAACTTTCAGCAAACAATCAATTCCTTATCCTCGTTATGGACATTTTCCTTCTCTGTCAAATCGACGTAGCACCATCCATATCCGCCTGGCCCTAGTCTAAATATAATACTTTCCAAGGTGAGGCCGGACCTCGTGGTGACTGATTAGGTGTCCAAGGACCCCATTTAATTTTCAATATGCTGACGGTTTCGGATTTCGTCAAAGTTGTTGAATTTGTTTAGTGACAGGAATTTGGGCCGCGCGCTTCGCCTGACAGAACGCCTTTGAAATTCAATCAAGCTGAAATTCCTGAAAGAATAACGCATTATCTAATAACGTGTTATTTGTGTGTTTCTTATAGTGATTCATTTCTGTTCTGTTCTGATCTGGTCTGAGTTCTACAACGAAAATGTGAAACAATCTTGAGAAGCGGTCAATAATCAAACATTGAAATAATATGACTCTTGAACGAATAATATTTATTTTATTGATTTGATTATTCGCCCAACTGGGCTTTTAAATTATATAAAAATATATCGAAATTAACAACAGCAAACATAGAGATTCTACACCATAAAGTATGGAACAATCTTTTTCAAACGTTTAACAGTCACATACAATAGAAGACAATTTTATACCACAAATCATTAATGCTACATTAACAACGCTACAATACTGCATATTGTAGGATTCATCAAAGTGCTGGTATAGATGACGCGTTACTGTATAAATGGAGTCAGCCAAATACATCAACAACACCTCCAAACCTGTTGCCAAGATCATACATACTATTGGATAATGAATGAGACTGATAGTTGGTTGTGCAAGTGTTGTAGAAAAATGTTACAGTTTGTCTTGTGTTATGAACTATAAGCTGACAAAATCAGTGTATACTATAATGCATAAAGCAGAGGGAGATGAGAATTGTGAGACTGAATTAGAAGGAAGGATAAATGGAATAAATAATGAAACATTTTGATAAAATGAAGGTAAGGTTGAATTGGGGATATTAAGAAAATGAGGGTAAAACTTAATACTGGCAGCGGTAAAATATTTTTAAAATATGTAATTTTTTTGCCTGTTTTAAAATTGAGTTATTCTGAGATTGTGGCAGAACAACACTATATAAATCGATTGCGCGAAGTATTTTGGAATACGCAGCCACTATTTGGTCTCCTTATTACGAGATTCATAATTACAGAATCGAATCCATATAAGAAAATTAAATGAACCCGTGTGATTGCATATCGTGAAGGTTTATCTGATCAATTTGGAACGTATAATGATCGAATTTCGCACTTTAAACTACAATCTCTGCCAGTCAGACCTAAACTTTCTGATGTATTCCTTTTGTACAAAATTATACACCAAACATTTTATCACAAATCAACATCAATACACCAACAAGGAGGATAAAAGGCATTTCCTATATTAAAGTCTATCACACAAATATGGGATAATTGTCTCCTTTACATTTTTAACGACATTCAATTTTAAAAAAGTTTTACCATTAATATCAAATTGATAATATGATGATGCCCTTTATTAAGTACCAAAACAGTGTACCACAGCACAGGTGACAATAAGGAGTTAGTTAATGCACCTACTTATAATATGTTTTCGACCTTCTCCTTCTTTTTCATTCTTATTATCATTTTTGCGAGATAATGTTTGTTGTGGTTTATTGTATTTATTAATTATTATTGCTATTTAAACGTTCGTGTTAGTAAGTTTTGGTCATATTGCCTGTTTTATGTTGTAAAATAAAATTGAAATGAAAATTAAAATAAAAAAGTGTGTCAGCTAGATCATTTCGAAGAGTCACGTCTCTGTCATAAAATTTGAATGGCTGTTTCTGTTTAGGTTTTTCTATTTCTAGAAATGAAACAATATGTCATATTATTTTAAATGATAAACTAATGTTTATAAAACAAGATTTTTTATGCATAGCACAAATGGTAACAAATTATTATAAGCAATAATTATTAACCTGAAAAATCATACAAATTGAATAATCTTCCGAGAAAAAATACATGCTGCCGACGGGACTCGAACCCGCGACCTTTCTAAAAAACAAATTCAATAAAAAATCTTGTCTTATAAACATTAGTTTATCATTTAAAATAATAATATCTGGCAAGTTAAAAATATTCTTACAAATAAAAAATGTAGATTGAATAGATCTCGACGCCACCTAGTGAGAGAGTTAGCACTAACAATGCCTTTCCCACAAAAATAAAGATGGTTGTTTCTAGTGAGAAAAAATGTAATAAGCAATGATTGTTACCTGAAGAACTAGTACATGTTGACTAGTTTGGCGGGTAAGGAATAACCTGCCGTAGCTCAGTGGTAAACGAAAGGTCGCGGGTTCGAGTCCCGTCGGCAGCATATATTTTTTCTCGGAAGATTATTCAATTTGTATGATTTTTCAGGTTAATAATTATTGCTTATAATAATTTGTTACAATATGTCATATTTTCAATCAGAATCTCGCGCTAAGCCTGGCAAAGGTACGCATCACATCACATTAGGTTTATTGCGTGAGCTATTATTTTAATGTTCGAAGATGGACATACAATTAGTGACTAACTAACTAATCATCACTCCGTTTTCCCGCAAGGGTAGTCAGAAAGGACGGACCGCCAAACAACTCGATCTTGGTATACACTTCTTGCTTCATTCACATTCATACATTCTCTTCTATTATTCCTTCTGGCATGGCCCTACTCAAGTATTTGATTCTCTTGATCGTGTCATGTCTTTCTCGGACGTCCCCGGCTTCTTCTTCCATTCGCATTCGCGTCATATATTCTTTTTACACCCTTTTCTTCGATCATTCGCTCTACATGCCCAAACCATCTAAGCGTCCCTTTTTTAATCTTACTCATTAAGCATCAGCCTTGCATTCTTTACGAATCTCAATATTTTCACCCAATCGTACATGGTTTTACCACACATTCGCCTCAGAGATCTCATTTTTACGGCATTCAGATTACTTTAATCCTTCCTCAGTAAATTCCATTCCTACTGGTGGTATCAGCACTCCATCGTGGACTGCTAGTTTAGCTTCTTTGGACAATTTTTTGTTAACGCCAACCGCGTTCAGTCCTCTGTTCCTGCATTCACCCTTCTTTCAATATCGCTATCAGTCTTTCCATATCTCGAAAACATACTTCCCAAATACACAAAATCATCGACCTGCTCCAATTATTCACCATTCACAACTATATTGCGCACTGTTTTCGTACTCTCTCTTTCAAACACCATGACTTTAGACTTAGTTACATTCATATTATTTCCGCTATAAATATACCTTTTTGTGAAAAATTTAGTTTGTTTTTTATTAACTAAGCGGTTAATTAGTTCAGGTTTATATCCATTGTTCAGGGCTATTTATTGTATAATGTTAATTTGGTTAGTATAATTTTCATTGCTTAAAGGTACATTAGTGGCTCGATCTATCATTGAGTTGAAGGAGGCAAGTTTATGAGACAAAGGATGAAGTGAAGTAGATGGTATAACACAGTCAGTATGTGTAGGTTTTCTATAGATATTAAAGACACACTTATTATTATCTATATTGATATTTAAGTCTAACAAGTTTAAATTGTTGTTATCATTATGTTCCAATGTAAATTTAATATTATGATGAAGGTTATTAATGACAGTAAGAAAATGATCTAATTGTCTGTTGCTGCCCGACCAAATTACAAAAATGTCATCAACGTATCTCTACCAAACAAATATATTAGATAATAGGGAAAGTCTACAATCGAATAATTTGTTTTCGATGGAAACCATAAAAAAACTCAGCAAACAAAGGCGGGAGACCATTATGTTGTTTGTATAATGTAACGTTAAAGGTGAAGTAATTTTGATTTACACAAATTTCTAGGAGTGTGGACATTTCCTTCACAGAGGGTTTATCTAGATAGGAATTATTTAATATATTATGCCAGTGAAGTCGCATTCAAAAAGAAAAATACCTTACGTAATAAACTAAAAAACCTTATTCTCACCTCCAAAAAAACTGGATAGATGTCACAACCCCCTCCCTGATAATATTGCCTTTTCTAATAATAAATTTAGTTTCTGTACTTGTTTAATTTAAGTTAGTTTTAAGAACGCTAGCGAATGACACGGTTGTGTCGAAACCGGTAGCGAATTTAATAAATCAAATATAGCAAAAGTTCATAGTAAATAAAACCTCCAAACAACATGTCTAGAGATTGCTATATAGTGAATGACGAAAAAATACATTAATGTCATTCAATAATTTTAATCTTTAAATAATCTCGACTGTTTCTCAAGATAAACCCGTTGAAGCATTTCCATAAATTTTCACCGGACCGCGAACATCTCAATCAATGTAGGTCCCGGTTATAGACCATTGCAAAACGTAAACATAACTCAGTAACTCGCTAATGCAGTGCCCGCACCCAGCCAGTACCTAGTAGCCACTAGCCAGTACCGGTAGCCACGTGTACATCCCTGCGACCTTAGATAATACACGTAACGTCAGGTCTGATGTGCGATACATCCGATGCGCTCATGTTCTGCATTAGTCAGATTGACGTCGGCTGCATGAACTGCATTGGGCTGCTTGGGCTGCTTGGGCTGCTTGGGCTGCTTGAGTTGCATTGCGCGGATTTGGCTTGGTCTTCAGAACATCTCAGCCGCGTATGACCTACACATTTTTTCGACCGTTTCAATTTGAAATAATAATTTATTGTATGTGACATGAAAGTTTTCGCAATATATCTGGCTTGATCAATTCATTTCGTGAAGTGTAATGCAGTGCAAATAATCATAATAGACTCTTGATTTTTTTTAATCCACTCTACCTGGGGCGTGATTCCGGTTCTTTTTAAGGATAAGGAATTGTCCATAGCCTTAGGTTTTAGATTAGATTTACTTGAACAATTAGAAATAAAAAAATGAACTAATGATCCTAATATAACATTAATTAATAAAGTAAGTACAATTATCTACTCACCGCTTCTCAGTATATTCACATTATCAAAACAACATAACACTTTTAAATAAATCAATTAAGAAAATATTGCCAGTTAAATACGGGGAAACACATTATAAATGTAAAAACCTCACAGAATAGAGAATTATAATTTTCTACTAAACTAAATCGGCTTTGCCGATAATAAATCATTATTAAAAAAAAACATTCAAATTAGAATTGGGTGGGAGTGAATAAAATCACATAAATAAGTCATCCAAATGTGGATTAACCGCATTTTGAAAACGGCGTTGAACGCCGAAACAGCTGTCATAATAATAAAAACTAAAAATGCTTGCAAAACTTAATAACAACATTATTAAATTTGATTTAGATTAAATTTAAAAAAAAAAATTAAGAAGTTTTGTATTTTAAATATCACATGGATATTGTAATTATACGTGCATTACACACACTTAACACGTGTGATTTATTATGACTTACTTTATTACACGTGTAGTTTATTATAATTTTTAGATTTAAATATTTTTTTTAAACAAAAAGTCTTTAAGCATAAGGATAGGCCTCATCCCTAAAAAGAAACGGAATCAGGTCCTGGGTCTCCTAATTCATATGGTGGAGATCATTCAGCCAGTCGACGATATCGAAAATTAGTGGATTTATCAGAGACATGCCTCTGGGAAATTGTGTCTCTGCCATTATGGCCAACAGAGCTAAATGTCAAAATGACCTTTTTTCTTTTGAGTAGGGTACGGATTAGTGCATATTTTAGAGTGTTAGATACTGTCAGTATCGCCCCGGTGAAAGCCCACAATTCAGAACCGAAACGTTGCTTGTAATTTGCTTATTTTATTGCTCTTAAAATGTATAATTTACTATCTACAGAATACAAGTGTCCAAACATATCGTCTTTAAACACATACAAATCGCATCAATCCTTTTACCTGATGTGTGGCGGTGAGGCATGGAATTGACAGAGGAATGATGCAAGTAAACTGAACGCCGTAGAAATGAAATCTCTGAGGCGAATGTTTCATAAAACCATGAAAAATATTGCGATTCGTAAAGAATTCAAGGCTGATGTAGCTGAGTAAGATTAAGAAAGGGACGCTTAGATGGTTTGGGCATGTAGAGCGAATGGACGAAGAAAATACTGTAAGAAGAATATATGACTCGAATGTGAATGGCAGAAGAAGCCGGAGACGGCCGAGGAAGATATGGCACGATCGAGAGAATCAAATACTTGAGTCGGGCCATATCAGACGTCGGAATAATAGAAGAGAATGTATGAATGTAAATGCAGCAACAAGTGTATTCCTCATTTTCTTTTACTTATTTAACTTATCATGTTTTTTTAACTTACCTTCAAAATCCATGTATTAATACAAATCCATGTATTAATACAAATCCATGTATTAATACAAATCCATGTATTAATACAAATATGTTTTTTTCTCTCAACAAAAAAATTATTTAAATAAACGAACAAAATTTTTATATTTCATTTTATCTGCTTTTCTTTTAGAATCTTATTAGTATTATTGTACATTATTATTTTAAAGTAAAAAGTCGCTTAATTTTTAAAAGTTTGTCGTATTCTAAAATGTTTTGTGTACCCTGCCAGGGAACATTTCTCCATCTCCTGCGCCAACTGTGGTTACAGTTATTAGTATTGTACGGCTACAACTATTGCTACCGCTACTGTAGGGCTTTTATTTATTTTTATTTCAAAGAATTGTAAAGTGTTTTTTATATACTAGCGGCACTTGCTGATGGCTATCTTACATTTAAGCCCCCCCACTAAGGTAATGGAGGGGTAAAAGATGGAATTTGGGCGTGAAAAAATAAACTATTGTTTTTACTGCCACTAACTAATAGCAAGTATACCCACGCACTGGCCTTGCCTTTGCGGGATTTTTGGATTAGTATGAACATTTTTATTTTTCAATTTGTTCTGTATTTTTTAGTTTTGGCGACATTTAAACTTTGGTAACTTTAAGCCCTGTAATTTTTATTTTTTCTAAATGAATACCCAACAAGAGTCTCAACTGCTCCCAACCGTCTGGACCAAGTGAGACTATGGCATCCCCAATTGGGGAATGTTGTGAGGCTGAAGGTATTAGGAAGGGGAAGGAGAAGGGGAAGACGAAGGTGGGGAAATACCTAGCTATTCAGATCTGGTCACCAAACACGGCTAAAAGCCATTTCAAGCAACGTTTAAATTCTGAATGGTGGTCATTCACCAGGGCGATACTGAGAGTATCCACTATGGAACGTGCTCAAATACACTACATATTAATCGATTAAATAAAATATACTTGCGCACGCCGGGATTTGAACCCGCGACCTTCGGATTTGTAGTCAAATTAAGTTATCTGAATATATGTACGAAATTGTGCTTCAATACGAAATCTATGATCGCAAAGTTATTAATTAAAAAAATATGAAATATTTATTTTTTCATACAATACAATCATATTGTTGGCGTGCTCTTCACGGGAAAATTCTTAGACCTTTTAAGGTTATGAACAATGCAAACATTATTTATTTTCCATGGCACACGTGTAGAGGGAATGGATTCCAAATACTCGACAACTCGTGGACGAACTACGCATAACATACATCGGCTACTATTTCCAGAACATTGGAAAATGACTACAACTAAATTTTCCGTCCTGTGCAAAACAATATTTCTTTCAACAATTATTTTTCTTTGATGATTTTTTATGTACATTTGAGGTTCTACAATAAGTGTAGGCTTATAAGAAAGTTCGTTAAAAAACGTCTACACGATCACCCAACCTTCCAACGCTTACTGTTGGGCGATCGTGTAGAGGTCGGTTCGTGCGCGTTGGCCCGAGATCGCTCCGGTGGCGAACTAGTTGGCCCAACCTTCAAACTAGTTGGCCCAACTCGCACATTAACTTTTTTATCAACTTAATTTTGGATTTGAAGCCAAAATACTCACCTAAACCTAATGATCTTTTTTTTCTTCAAAACGTATAGTAAATAACTAATACGGATTAGAAGTAATTTATTTATTTTTGTTTTACATTATGAAATATAGGCCATTAACGAAAAAGGAATTGATTTTTCGCCATTTTAAAGGCCCCTTTAACAATTATTTGGGGGTTAACGGCGATTAAAAAAAAATTTACTCCGTCTGTTTTGAAAATATAATGAAATATAAAAAACCGTTTTTTTTAAATAAAAATAAGCATTATTGTAGACTTTAAATTGAATTAAAAACGGCCAATTTACGTTGGAACACAATTTTCCGTATATAATTTAAAATATCGACCCGAAAAAACTTTTTTTTTATGTTTTGTTTTTGTATTTTTATTTACGTAATCATATTTACATAGAAAATATGATAATTAAAAAAAAAACGCTAAACCCGCCTATAATTTTCGAAGTTTCATCTAAAATTATGAAAAATGTTTTTTTTCATGGCCTACGAATATACTTCATAATTTAAAACAAAAATAATTAAAATAAAATTCTCATCCGTGCTAGATCTTTACTAAACATTTAATAAATAAAAATATATCATTCAGTTTGGATAGGTATTTTGGCCTCAAATCTAAAATTAAATTATGTATGAAACAGACAGCGCAGCCGTTCCTCTTGAGCAATGCAACATAAATAGATTAAAAAAAATAGTTTAAATTGCTAAGGAAAGTTTTACGGTCACCTCCGCCATGTTTAGTCATTAGATATGGATAGCCAGGTACTTTTCAACCTCCCTTTTTCCCTTTTCCTTCTCATCCCCTAATACGTTTAGCCTAACAACATTTTCCACGGAGAAAAATGATCTAAATACATACCTACAGTGAAGATGCCAGTAAAACAATTTTTTTTTATTTTAGTTTATAAAACAGGCAGTATGCCCAAAACTTACATACATGAATGTTTATATAGGTATAATAATTAATATGCACAATAAACCAAAACAAACGTTATCTCGCAAAAACGATAATAATAATGAAGGAGAAGTGAAAGGTTGAAAACATATAATAAAGTAGGTGTATAAATTGTCACCTGTGCTGATGGTTCACTGTTTTGGTAGTTAATAAAGGGCATTATCACATTATAGGTTTGGTATTAATGGCAAAACTTTTTTTTAAATTGATTGTGTCGTTAAAAATGTCTATTTCATTATTAGAGCCAATGTATTGTAATTTGTTAATATCCGCGGTAAAGGAGACAAATATCCCGTATTTGTGTGATAGGTTTTAATATAGAAAATGTATTTTATCCTCCTTGTTGATTTTCTTGTTGGTGTCAGTTCAGTGGCCGTGCTTTCGGAGTATCAGGACCTTTAGGTCCTGGAATGAACCGCCGCATGACTTAAAGACTCGACAGAATTTAGAACTAAATTGAACTGAATTCAGAAACAATGTCCATACATTGAAGAAATGCACACGTAAATTGCTCAGCCAGGCTAGCCGGTTAGTGCTTACCTAAAATCACTTAGAAGATAAGTAAAAAAAAAATAATTCAAAAGTACCATATGAGCCAAGTCGATACTGCAAAATATAATCTATGTAAGGTTTGTTACCCCTGACCCAAAATTGTATATAAATCATAATTTAAGCATTAATTGTACCAGTCTGAAGATAGCCATCACAGGCTGAAACCGGTCATGGTCAAAAATAAAAGTGGAATAAAGTTAAAAGGTGTGTTTTATTTAATCTAGCCAATCCCAATCTAACCTAACCAAACCTAACCTAACCTATCCAGTTATTACAAGTATATAGTTATAGTATATTCCAGTATTTCTTATTTTTATCGAATTTATCAACTGCCGCTCACATGATTTTATTGCCGGTTTAAAAACGGTAGCAACTCTATTGATTGAAAATATAACTACAAAAGAATACGGTTGACATAAGAAAATTTTCGGTAAATAATTATGTAATTCGCATTCAATCCGCTCGACGCAGCAATAAAAACGTCATCCGTTAGATACGAACAACATGGCAATTGGGTAAATAAATACAAAGTAGTCCCTGAATGTTTTTCAAGTGCGGTAACTTAAATTAACATAATTATTTGTAACTAAAATTCATAAACTTCATGAACTTTATTGCATTCACCATGTGTGTTGTTAACACATTTATTAGAGATATTTATATATACGGCCATAGTACATATGTGATTTATTATGTTTAATGATTTTAGGTAAATCCCCATTTTCTTTGTGTTTATAATAATATACATATATTTATTTAATTTTAAATAATGTGTTTTTGATGATTTGTTGAGGAATGAAATCATAGTATTTATCAGTGGCGTGCAGTTCATAGAGGTTGAAAAACTGTGCTTACCCCAAGAAAAGCGTACGACAAAAATATTTAAAAATTCGTTTTTAAAAAATACGACAGAAAGCTTAATACGTATTTTTCCACGAACTTGGCAAGAAACTTGTATGCTCATTTATTCAGATGACGACAAAAATAATTAAAAATTCGTTTTTAAAAAATACCACAGATATCTTAATAAGTATTTTTGCACGAATTTGGCAAGAAACTTGTATGCTCATTTATTCAGATGACCACAAAAATATTTAAAAATTCGCTTTTAAAAAATACGACAGATATCTTAATACGTATTTTTGCACGAATTTGGCAAGAAACTTGTATGCTCATTTATTCAGATGACCACAAAAATATTTAAAAATTCGCTTTTAAAAAATACGACAGATATCTTAATACGTATTTTTGCACGAATTTGGCAAGAAACTTGTATGCTCATTTATTCAGATGACCACAAAAATAATTAAAAATTCGTTTTTAATTATGTTTGTAAGTTTTTAAACCTTATTGTAATGAGGTTTACAAACTTCAATAAGTAATAAAAAAAATAAATTGAATATTTCTTTCCAGACTTGTAAAGTAAGTCAATAGATGTCTCATATAAATAAAAATCGGGTAGATATATCCGAGACTCTATTCTGATTGCAATTGAGTTCGGGATGAAACTTTGCAATCATCATAAGGATAGCAGCCAATAATATGGGATTTATAAAAATGGTGGATAATATTAACAAGTCTTGAACTTGAAGTATCGGTGCAAATGGCGTAAATTGATCTGGTCTCATTACCTAAGTTGGTTTAGCGGTTACCCCGGATAGGTAGAGGTCCTGGGTTCGAGTCCCAGATGCGACTGAAATCTTTTTATTTTCCGTTGTTTTTTCGGTTTCGTGGTTCATTTGGGATGTGTTAATATTATCTTCTTCAATGATTAAATATTACAATGAGGTTTACAAACTTCAATAAGTTATAAAAAAATAAATGTTCATATTCCAATATTTAATTCATCCCGGACTTGAAATATAACGCACAGCCTACCTTTGGTGATAGAGCAATGTACGCTACTGGTATGTAGGCACTCGTACACAGAGTATAATAAACAAATATTCTGGAAAATCAGAGAAGATTCCGACAAATGTGATGATAAAATTTCAATAATAGTATAAATAAAATGGATTCCTCGGGTTTGCCGGAGAGACAACTGTAATTAGATGATGCATTTGCGAAAAAAACGCTAATGAGACCAAGTCTCACCGCCTGTGCCCTGTCCACATTTCTGTGCTCCATTATCTGACTAACTTCTCCTATTAATACCCGGCAATGATCTTCCAAATTCTTTAAAAAATAATATTAAAATACGTCTAGCAAAGATGTTTTCTTAGGAGTGGCTTAGGTCTTCACGACGTCTTGTGCGTATGTGTTTTGACCGCTACAAGAAAAGAAATCGGTTAAGTAGGTAATAAACCAAATTCAAACGTAGATATAGAGTTTAGAGTTTAAGTTTAGATTTATGGAATTCAATACTTCGTTTGTGTGAAAGCACCGTGAAACAACAGTTTTTAATACAAATATATATACAGTTTTACAAGAGGTAATCCAACAAAGTTTCTTGTGCTAACAGTGGTTAAATACAGATGTTTTATTTTCGAAGCTAACAAGATAAAGTAAAAATCAAAATAGGAAGGAAGTGGGGAGAGGAAGATAGGATCGGGACAGGAGATGCTATCGATACATTGTATACTCGTGCATTAATTTGCGGTCGTACGTATTACTTCGGTTCGATATATTGGGATATTGGAAGATTATGCCTCATATTGGGCACAATAAAATTATATTTGTTTATTGACGCCTTGAAGATTTTTACATATAGATACATTTATCTTATAGTTAGTTGTGCAAAGGAGTAACAGTAGGAGACAGAACATGTTTCCACAGACGAGCTGTTGAGTACAATAACGAGTCGTAAAAACATCCCGCTCTCATGCAGCAGATTTTAACAATGTACAAATGTTGTGTACGCGTTTGGCGTTTCTCCCGGCTGTGCACCGGTGCAGAAAGATAAATGTCGTTAGTTCTTCGAAATGCCTCAATAAGGAACTCCAGTGAAAAATATAATGGTACCATTGCGTTTGGAACATCTGACGTCACGTGCGCATTCTGCTTTTGTATTAGTACGGACATTTTTATTTTTCACCTTTGTTTTGTATTTTAAATATATATATTTTTTAGTTTTAGCAAAATTTAAAGTTAATTTGGATAAATTTAACCTCTATAATTGTTGTTCAATATATAAAAAAAAATAAAAATAAAAATAAACTATTATTAGTGAAAGAAATTAGAGTATTCACGAGCAAACCAATTATCAATACGGATATTATAATAATATTAATGTTCTAACCTCAAAACTGATCAAAACCGATCGGCCATAGGTTTGTAGCATTTTAGCGCGCTTTGAAAAATTGAAATTTTGAACATTATTTTAACTATGAAAACTACTTTTAGAAAAAATAACGAAATATGCTAACTAGTATTTAAGTTTGAACGTCATTATTGAAAAAAATTAAATTGAGCTGGAGTTCCTTATTGAAATATCGTTATTTAAAATTGAATTAAATATTGACGATATCGTTAAGAATTTTTTGTCTAAAGTTAAAAAATTTGAGAATTAACTCGACAACGTTAGAGCAACTTGAAGTTCAAGGCCATGCGACTTATTTTAACAAAATATTCAATACATTGAATATGCGAGTGTTCCGTGGCAAACGATCAAAACGATCACAACTTTATTAAAAGTTGGCAACATTTGTATTGAAGCCGCGGCTCGCCGATACCATGTTCCCCGCCCTCATCTTATGGATGATAGTATTAAGAGCAATCTGCTTAGGTTGGCGCTACCAGCCGACCAACTACCGAACTCAGAATTCTAACAAATATCATTCCTCTGATTTAACAATAATAAAGCCAGAAGCTCATGTGAAGCGAGGAGTATTAAGTCAAACATGATTGAATATTTTTTGTTGATTTTAACGTTGTATTTGAGAGGCTGTCAATCAGTTGCAGGGAGATCATAAATTGGATGCTTTGTTTACGACAGACCACTGTGAACTATATGTTGGCTATTTACAGCGGTGGATATGTGCTTATGATTTTACTGTACTGCGTCTATAACTGGTGATAATGTTGAGCTTCATACAATTCATACGTAATCTTTTACGCTTTTTTTCTATTTTGGGTGAGCGCGTCGGATGAGTCGGATCCAAGAATAAAGAAGTTAGCTAATGGGATAATATCACTTTATCGGTGGCCGCTCGCAGGTATGTCAGGGACGAGCTGATTCATTCTCCGTCTGGATCTAGTTCTGTCTGTGGGCTGTGGGCTGTGGGCATCATCAGCTCGGATTCAGAAGGGCGGGGCTGGGCTCGAGCCTGACCCAGTGCCCAGCCGCCCTCAATCGATCTGTGGAAATCCGCTCAAAACATTGGAAATTGCCACCGCTATTAATTCATTAAATATGTATTTTATTTAGTTTTACATCAAGTTCCGCGATGCTTTTCCTTGCCAGTAAAAATGATCTTGAACGACGAAACAGCTGTCACAATAATAAAAACTAAAAATACTTGCAGAACTTAATAATAACATTATTAAATTTGATTTAGATAAAATTTCTAATAATAGTCACTCGAGTTAACTACCCTAGCTGACCTTCACCTCCAAGAAGACAACACAGGACGCCCCGTACTTCATTCCTCACTTCACCTTGTCTAGTAGATAAAATAGTGCATTGAACTCTCAAATAAGATTACATTATCTAGTTCCGTCTTATATCGATGCATATGTACTCAATACAAAACGTCAACATCCGTTGCATAACTGATAATATTATTTTGTTGTTTTGTACCAAATAAACTTTAGATATTAGATTAACCAGGACAGCTATAAAAGTGGCTGCCTCACCCTAAGTGAATTAATCTATCTTGTCGAGTGAATCCAAGCAGTTGCTTGTCGTATTGCTCACATGATAATTCCTTTTGAAATTGTACGTTACTTGTTGTATTTTATAATGTTATAAAATAAAGGATAATTAAATCCAAATATTGTTTAATTCTTTGAATCAAAGTGAACAAGAAAAGTTAACTGGCGCCCAGTACGTGGGTCATAAAATTCGGGGAAGCTGTTAAACTTGGCCGTAGCCAGGACTCCCTAGGTGTTTTTAAATACCTCAACGCGAAGGACCAACCAAAAAAAAAATCGTTAACTGCGACAACATTCATGTAAGTACATTTTTCAATTGTTCGTCTATCCCATCCGTACGATAGATCCTTTCCCTACCTTATCCAAAAGGTTAGAGATAAAATCCATAAAAAAAAAAATCTTTTTATAAAATGGCACAGCCAAACGAGAGATCCGCTCTCCAATACTCAGAGTCGATTCTGGAGTATGACGGTTCTGCGCAAGATATTAATTTGTTTATAAAATCTGCTAGGGGTTACATTGCACGAAACGGCAATACCCCAAGCAATGTCGAAAGAGTAATTTCGAGATTGCGCGGCAAGGCATTACAGGTGATCCTTATGAACGATCACGAAAATAATATCGAAAAAATTTTGGAATCGTTAAAAATTGAATGTGGTGACAACAAGTCGGTCACATTACTTCAGACCGAACTAATTAACTTCAATCGGGGAAATAGAGATTTCGGAACCCTGATTCATGAAATGAATCAAATATTATTTTCAATAAAAATTAAAATTTCGGACCAATATGGACCAGCGAGTGCGCAGCTCCTAATGGAACCATATAAAGACACGGCACGTAATACGTTGTTAAATTTTTTACCCACACATATTAAATGTGCAAATCTAACAAAAAATTACGACACCCTGTGTGTTGAGATACGTATGTTGGAGGCGCATGGTGAACTCCACTGTAATAGAACATTTAATAACCCACAATATAATCCAAACGGTCATAGAACGAATCATACCAATTTTAATAATAATAATAATTATAAACCGTGGCAACACAATAACTTCACGAACAACAAACCCGGACAGAATTTCGGGGTTCGAAATAATAACATGCAACAACAAAATAATTCTAAATATCTAGGAAACCCACAACGCCGTAACGAGGATGTTAGTATGAAGACAGCGCCTATGCCACGCTCGTTCAAAGGCCCAGTCATAGACTTGGGTAATGGACGTACGGCACAGGAGCTATTCCAATGTGATCACGGAGGCCAGGATTTTTGGGCGAACGAAGAAGATCCCCAAAAAACCTCGCCCAACTAAACCACATTCATTAATTAATTTATTGTAATGGACTTCCATATGTAGAAGCTCCATAAAACATAATTTTTTAATCGATACTGGTAGTTCAAATCATTCAGGCTCTACTCATATATATATATATATATTTTTTTTTGCAACTAAATTAACAAAGAATTTTCGGTACGAACGGCGCACACCATAACGACCCATAGAGGTACGGTTGTGACGCATTTTGAAAAAAAAAAAAACAAAACTCCAACAAAGCAAGTTCAACTATTCCATGTAATGGACATAATCGAACTTGATGAATTATTGGAGAATAATGAACGTGGCTGCACAAACCATGTAGCCGACTTATTATCTAGAGTAGAGATCCATCATAGTGAGGTTAGTGATGATCAATACTCGTTACGAGTAGAAATCACTTCGGATGCCCAGAGTGTCGCCGACACCATGCATAGCCATGTGGACGATAATGGAGGAATCCCGATTCGTCACAAGCATCCACCCCCACGTATGAATAGGATATTTACAGAATCATGTAATCAGGAATTACGTAAATTGAAAACAAAAGAAGCAGGTACGGATCATGTTTGGTGTATCCCCCTCGATAATGCGCAATGTATATTTTTTAAATTATGTAAAATATTTAAACAAGAATAAATATGCGGTAATTATCAATGACGACAAGTTATACCAAATCGTCAGTGAATGTTGTAGTAAAGAACTGATTACAGTTATATTTTAATTACAATAAATTTATAAGAAATAATAATGTAACCTTACCTAATGTAGGCTTAGAACGTTTAAAATATTTAATTGACCATAATAAAGCATTGATAGATAACCTTATTGTAACTAGACATAAACGAGGTCTTATAAATGGTATCGGGTCGGTAATTAAATTAATAACGGGAAATTTAGATGATAATGATATGAATAAGATAACGCAACAAATGGAAAGTAATCTACATTTGAATCAACAACGAATCTCTGTTACTTCGAAAACCTTAGAAGATTATTACACTAAACTTAAAAATATTTCACTTAACCAAGTAGTTATATGGGCTCAAATAAGCCACGATCATTATGAAGGTCAAACTGATTTGTTGATCACACATTTAATTTATCAAACGGAAACAATAACTGAATTAGTAACTAGAATCACGGAAGCAATTAACTTTGCCGCTCATGGAATGTACCACCCTAGCATTATTAAACCAAAAGTCTTCATGGACTCAATATCACAAATAAATTCAGAAAATTTATTTTCTAAAGACTTTGATATTATTCAACGCTTTTTACAAGTTCAACTCATAAAAACCAAGCAAACCTTGCATTTTATTCTATCCCTTCCACTAGTAGAGAATACAGTATACATATATAATGAAATTATTCCCATAATATCCAAACCAGGTACCCAATGCTTCCAACCCCACCTCCCATCCAGACGAATATTGAGAGATGGAAAACAAATGTATGTCGCAAGCAAATGCCAAATAATCTCGGACCAAAACAGCTTATGTAACAAAGAAGTAAATACCATTGATGATTGCACCACCTTGGTGTTAGAAACCCAAAATGAGCAGAACTGCAGCCTTCACAAGATCACATGCCCAGAAGAATATACCTATATTATAGGAGACAATATGATGTATGTATTTCGTGACAAGCCCACTCCACTACAAGCACATTGCCTACAACATAAACAGAGTATTGTTATTTCTAAATCGGTACTCGTGACCAACGATGAATGCAGCATACAAGGAAAAACATTTAATATGGGACGGACTATCAACAAGGAAACATTAGTCATTACGTATTCCAGAGAAGAACTACATGTATTACAGTTACCCACATTACATATGGACGAAATAGAAAAACCACACGAAGATTCCAGCATCACCACCAACGTGACAGAAACCACCTCCACCAGTGGAAGTCTACATATCACACTAACAAGTTGCCTAATAATAATGGCAATTGGATATATCCTATGGAAAATATGTAAACCCTTCGCATCCCGAAGGAGTTCCCATTTAAAGGGGGGAGAGTTAACTACCCCAGCTGACCTTCACCTCCAAGAAGACAACACAGGACGCCCCGTACTTCATTCCTCACTTCATCTTGTCTAGTAGATAAAATAGTGCATTGAACTCTCAAATAAGATTACATTATCTAGTTCCGTCTTATATCGATGCATATGTACTCAATACAAACGTCAACATCCGTTGCGTAACTGATAATACTATTTTGTTGTTTTGTACCAAATAAACTTTAGATATTAGATTAATCAGGACAGCTATAAAAGTGGCTGCCTCACCCTAAGTGAATTAATCTATCTTGTCGAGTGAATCCAAGCAGTTGCTTGTCGTAGTGCTCACATGATAATTCCTTTTGAAATTGTACGTTACTTGTTGTATTTTAAATGTTATAAAATAAAGGATAATTAAATCCAAATATTGTTTAATTATTTGAATCAAAGTGAACAAGAAAAGTTAACTCGCGTGTTTACTCGCCAACGAATATATTCTTTTAATATTTAAAAGCATTTCGTGTTAAAATTATCTTTTTTTATTTTTAATTTAGCGCCATCTGTGAGCGCGTATTACGTGTCGTTTACCCGTAATAAGTTTTTATATTAATTTATTAAAACCTTTATATTATTATTTATTCATCGCTTTCAAAAGATGTAGATATCTATGTATATTTATAAAGTGGTGAATACAGAGTATATTTGTTTCATTTATGATTAATATATTATTCGGTAGACTGACTTGATCTTAGCAATTTGTTTTAATTAAGTAAATGAAACACGGTGTTTGAAACTTAATACTTAACTCAAGCTTCACCAGGGTAAATATAATAACGTAAATATAATCAGTTCAATTTTTAATTATTAATTATTTTTAATGAGATATAAAAAAAATAGCTGCCAATAATATGGGATAAAAAGCGCAGAATAATATTAAAAAAATCTTGAATTTGAGATATGATTTCGATGAAGATGGCATAAATTGAACTGGTCTCATTAGCTAAGTTGGTTAAGCGGTTGCCCCGGATAGGTAGAGGACCTGGGTTCGAGTCCCAGATACGACTGAAATATTTTTATTTTCTGTCATTTTTTTCCGTTTTCATGTATCATTAGGGTTATGTTTATATTATTTTCTACAATAATTAAATATCATCAGTTATTATATTTACCCTGATGAAGCTTGAGTTAAGCGAAACCGGTTGGTGAAAATAAAATATATTGGTGGTTTATAACAACGTGTTTCATTTACTTAATACAATGTCAAACCACAAAGTGATTGCTTCTTATGAAAATATGTTTTAAATTTAAAGAAAGCAGATATAATTTTTTTAATTAAATTATAAGTCTTTGATTTAAAAGATGTTACGAAATTGCAATTTCTCGTATTTTTATATAAATTGATATGATGCTGTATTTTTAATTCCTTTATATTGTGTTTGAAGCCACTCGTGTCGGCGAATTTATTACCTGCTGATATTTTTGGCTACGGTGCACAGTCTGAAATTTCCGCTTGAGAACGACTCGTTTTAGTTCTTGTCAGTTCGACTACGGAATGATTTGACAGATTTTGTGTTTCTTATATAAAATTAACATCGTAGCATAAAAACAATATTGCAGTAACACCCAAAGCCACGTAAAAAAATGCTGCATTTGGAGGAGTATATATCAATTTAAAAAAATATTCTTGCTATGAGTCTTAAATAATCCTATTTACCTTTTTTTTTAATTTGTTTTATTCTAATTTTGTACCTTCGCATATACACTTTTCAAACTTTGTATTTAAAATTTAATTTTATATTTGTTTTACGCATTTCCTTATGTATTTTTAATCATTTTTCTTCATAATCCTTTATTTGCATATCTAAATATTTATTTTTTATCGTTACCCGTCTCAGAACAGACATCGTCTAGTGAGACGGGTAAAGTACATGTAAATGTTTAAAATTTTATGCCAATAAACGCCCGGGTTGCCGGTAATGAAATTAAAAAAATGAATTAATGAAAATTATGTTTGACAATTCAATGGAAGTGCTCCGATTTGCAGCCTACGGGGTTAAAATTTGTTTTGATGTTAGTCAACCTTCGATGTTATCGTTTAAAAAAATATTCCGGGTGGGGGGTGAGTGGATGAAAGGGAAGAAGGCGGAGAAGTAGGGTAAGTACTTGACTATTCAGATCTAGTCACCAAACACGGGTAAAGAAATTTCAAGCACCGTTTGGTTATGAATTGTGGTATTTTCTCAGGGCGTTACTGAGAGTATCTACAGCAATGGTTTTATTTTTATTACTTACGTGAGTACCACACAAGAGTCCCACCTGATCTCAATAGCCTGGAGTCAGTGAGACTATATATATCCTCCCTAATTGGGGTGAAGAAGATTGGGAAGAGGAAAGTGGGGAAGTACCCGGCTAGTCAGATCTGGTCACCAACCACGGCTAAACCAATGCCAAGCAACGTTTCTATTCTAAGAAAATATAAATAAAAATAAATAAATGAGTAAATTGTTAATAAGACTAAAAAGCAAATAAAATTTTATTGCTTCCGCCGGGATTTGAGTCCGCGACTTTCGGATTCGTAGACAAGGATCGTAACCACTTAATCACGGAGGCCATTTTGATTGATTTGTCCGCGCATGTAGATATTTCGTCCCTCCTGCAATACAAATTTCTCAAAGACTTTTAGATCCACTACGCGCTCTTTGTAAAAACTTCTCTATACAACATTCACCAGAGATTACTTGTTATGAAATCCGTTGAAATGAAAGTCGCATCTGGGACTCGAACCCAGGACCTCTACCTGCCCGGGGTAACCGCTTAACCAACTTAGGTAATGAGACCAGTTCAATTTACGCCATTTACACCGATATCATACTTCATGTTCAAGATCTGTTAATATTATCCTCCATTTTTATAAATCCCATATTATTGGCTGCTATCCTTATGATCATTGCAAAGTTTCATCCAGAACTCAATTGTAATCTGGATAGAGTCTCGGATATACCTACCCGTTTGTTAAAAAAATGTTAAAAATGCCATGCTAATTTTTTTGAGCTACCTGTCACTAGGTACCCTCTGACATTACGCTAAAATTGTTTTCTTGCACGGGGTATTTTTAGACATGTAAAATATTTTGTAAATTTTAACGTATTTGGGGAAACTTTTTCTTCTGGCAACACTCTCCCAGCGGGTCGCCGGGTCCAACTTTCCCGCGCACGCGTCGAAATGACGTCACCGGGCAATAAATTGATTTTATATGTGCGTCCCTTTCCTTCCGCCGAACTTCGCATCTCGCCTCTCCCTCCCCCCTCTGCACGGGAGGAACCTAAACCATCCAGGCTCGCTTCTGATTGGCCGAATTTCCTTTGCCGGTCGCCTTTGAAAAACGAACTACTCTTTAAACCATAGAAGAAAAAAGTGGAATCATTAATACGAAACAAAATTCAATTTTTATTTTCATCATACGAATGTTTTGAACCTTTTACGAATGTGGGTAAAATTTGCTTGCCAGTTTTTTTCGTAGCAATTATTACAGTTTACCTTTGAGGAAAGAAAAACGAACGCTGCTAAGGACATGTCGCTTTAGGACCAAAGGGGGATTTTCCATACAAAGAAATCAACAAGCAATCTTCACACATTCACTAAAAGGGTTCACTATTAATTCCATACATTTTTTTAAACTTATTGTTTGGTATGTGTGTTTTGATGAGTGTACCATGCTTTTGTGGATTTTTGCTTCGTGTACAAAGCCAATCTGTTGCTCTTGTATTTCCTGAGAACGTTAAGTCGCCTGAAAACTGTTGCAGAAAAGTCTTGCCACTCGGAAAAAATAGCCATTAGTAAAAGACATCATTATCAACTACTGGCAATACAGATTTTTTTTTTTTTTTTTACCATTTTATACCGTTTTTTTTATGAATGAATAGAGTTTTATTTTATTTAAATTAAAAGCATTGAAGACGTAAAACGATAGAGGCCTATTTCGTCAACGTGTCTGTGTTTTTGAAGTTCCTAAAGGTTACTTTTACGATTTGGTGGAGAATGGATCAGAGATTAAAATTAATTTTTTTAAATTTTATAATGGCCATTATTTTATTTTTTTTTAAATAACGGGAGATGTATGAAAAAAAGATCTGCTAGTAATTTATTATTAGTTGTGACAGCTGTTTAGCCTTTCGAAGGCATTATCTAACGGCTAACATTAAATGGAGTTGTACAAAACTTGAAAACAGTTAATAAATTATCAAATAATACAATCACTTTGTTATAAACCTCGAATTTATCGTATTTAAATGCCAATGTAAAATTCCCCAATCTCGTTGTCGCTTGACTAACTCGACGGTAAAATATACTAAATGGGGGACGGTTAAACAGAAATCTGCAATACCGACAGTTTAATGGCTATGCATATACTGATATCTGCAGACCCGTGTGCGAGTTTATGTAGTGAGACAGCGCAACATTTTACGTATTTTCGCTGCACCCGGTATATGTCGATTGCTTACCGGCCCGTGAGGGAGCCACCTCAGTCAAAATTCGTTACTTGAAAAAAAATTTACGATAGAAGTAACCAAAAAAGACCACCTTTCAGCATCAAAACATCGCTTGATTTGAAAAGGCATTTTATGTATTTGGTAATCAGGTTTTTAGTAACGCGAGTTCAACCTTCCTCTTCACATCTCCTTCCCTTTAACATCACAACAAAAATTAATAGACTTATTTTTAAATTTTCTTAGCGTTATTTAAATTACTTGTTATAAATTACTTATTATTAATTACTTATTATAAATTACTTATTATAAATTACTTACTATAAATTACTTAATTATACTTATTTTTTCTTTAAAATTTTATTCATAGTCGATTACATTACTTGATTTCATATCTTCTCTACACTTCTCCACATCATCTCTCCACACACTTTATTTTCATTAATTATTAGTCACACATGCATTCATTAGTTAAGGAGCATTCTCACCCAGAGAAAATTAATAAGATATTGTATGGACATACGTAATAGATACTTCAACAATATAAATTTGTATATACCAAAGTTTCTAATGTATTTGTCTAAATAAATAAACAAAAATTAATATACATATCCCAACATTGAGGATGATATTGTCCCACTGACTCCCGGTAAACACATGAAACATAAAAAAATACACTAACAAAATAATTTCGAAATTGATTTAACAAAATTCAAAGAAATAGCTCTAAATAATGGTTACACCCTGCACTCAATTGACAAAAAATGTAATAAAAGTGACTCTGTGCAGAGACGGGCGATTCGTTTGAGAGATTCGCCTATCTTAACAAACAGATTGCAATCTTTGGAGCACAGACGTCAGGTGGGAATGCTATCCTTGTTCTACCGTTCCGAGGAAGTAGCGTCATTGATCCCTTCGGCACCGGTGCACAGCCAGGAAACACACCAAACGCGCGCCCACATGGTTGACATTGGCCACATGAGAACGGGTCGCTTCTACGACTCGTTCATGTGTTCAACAGCTCGACTGTGGAATGATCTGTGTTTCCTCCATCCTACAACATGAGTATCTTCAAGACACAAGTTCACTCTTCCCGGTCCTCTAAAAGACCCTCCACACAGCATCCCCAAAGATGATATAGGCCTTAAGGGAAATTATTTCCCTCATGATCTCCTGTGTGAAGTTACTGTAAAAAAAACGTGAACTTATTTTCGCTAATAATTTATTATTCGACACATCTACAAATAATGATAGAATTTAAAAAAAATCCTTTAATGGCGTAGAATCTTGTATACGAGTATTCTTCACTTAGCACAAAAAACTTGCCCGTTCACATTGAACTTGGATTCTATACCAAATCTAAAATACTTAAGAACACTTAAGATATTTACAAATTATGTTGCACTGACTGTCCTTCGTTCTGCATAGGAAAGACATTCCGTAATGTTAATGTTAGAATCACGGAACACCTAAGATGTTTAAATAACAATAGTTTTTCAGAGTTTACCAATCGTATCATTTCAACCGATCATATTTTTAATAAAGATACAGGTATTTAAATTCTTCACCGTAATAATAAAGGCAAAAAATTAGTAAAAGCACTTGAAATTAGAAAATCCCTGAACATTAATTATAGTGTATTGAATAATCAAGTACGTTTATCGGTTACTCCTACCTTTTTGGTAGCCTTCCACTCCAACACCTAAATATTCATTTATTTCTGTTATTATTTGTATCTTATCTTAGTTTTAATATAGTCCTGACGAAGGAAAGTACTTCCGAAACCGGTCGATCATTGTATAAAATTGAAGTGGTTTAAAACAAATTTATGTGTTGTACATTCACATTGTACATAAAAATACAATTATAGTAATTAACGACAAAAAATACGATTGAAGTAAGTTTTTGTTGTAATCAACATTGATTATTTGAATGTTTTAATCAACGTTGATTATTTCAGCCAACAAAAACATTACGTAATATATTTAATGATGCACACTTTGATTGGTCAATTTCGCAGTTGGCATGGTGGTGGCGAGAGGTCAAAAGCTAAGTCAGATAAAGGAGATTAGAAGGTAGCAAGCCAATGCTCAAATTAAAACGTTGAAAACCGGAACGCTGTTCCGGTTTTCAAAAACTAAAAATAGTACTATAGTCATCAAATTTGACAAACAGTTATTTTCACTGCCTGTTCGTGATCTATCTCATTGGGAGTTCAGTCGGAGATTAAAAAGTGTGAAACAATTCCTTACACGTAAAAAAACTATTCCTTACACGTGAAAATTTCGTAGGTTAACAAAAAAAAGTTTTAAATACAAAAATCACAATTTACGTAAGAAGCTTTACTGTTAGGTATTTTTTATATGAAAAGTATCATGCTAGAGTGGAAGATACTCTCAGTATCGCCCTGGTAAAAGACCACCATTCAGAATTGAAACGTTGCATGAAATGGCTTTTAGCCGTGTTTGGTGACCAGATCTGAATAGCCAGGTATTTCCCCATCTTCCTCTTCCCCTTCTCCTTCCTCTCCCCAATACCTTCAGCCTCAATTGGGGAAGCCATAGTCTCACTGGCCCTAGACGGTTGGGAGCAGTTGGTACTCTTGTGCGGTATTCATATAAAAAATCTTTAGTAATTTAATTATTTTAATGACAACAACACTATAATGACAGCTCATATAGCTGCGCACTCGGTCACCTTGTAGATTCCGAAGGATTACACGTTCGGCGCTGTTTCTCGCCGAAGCGCCACGAGAATGACAATATATGAACTATTTGTTAAGACAGAATGCCCACAGCTGCTGAATTTATAACACACATATTATGGAATTCATTTCGGACTCGCTCTCGGGCAGTATTATCTATACGGACCGGTGGATTTTTTAACACGGAATTTGATTGGGACGCTGTTTAAAGTACGCTAAAATTATGATACATTTTCGTTTTATTTTCTTATTTTTTTTTTTATGTGAGTTCACTGCACAAAAATACGATAGAGTTAAACCGCCCCTGTTTTTCATCAGTGTCGTATTTTTTTTACTTTCTGGTAAAGAACTCTTTCGCAAAGCGGTAAACTCCGATTATGAACTCAGAGGTGATGAGTACAGAACCCAGAGTAGTAATGTGTATTGGTACATTTGCACACCGTTACAGTATCACCAAGTGAAAACGATTTTGGCCGTATTTTGTGACCAAATCTAGATAGCCAAGTAGTCAACCTACCTCTGCAATCTCCTCGCTCTACGTATTTCGGGTTCGCAACATTCCCATATTTGAGATCGTTATATTATCACTGGTTCTGGGCAGTTGGGACTTTTGTTCGTTGAAAACATATTAAAAATCCCCAAAACAGACTAAATGGATTAATTTTAATTTACAAATTTCTTTAACATCTAATATCATTTTTTTAAAATAAATTTTAATATATATTCTATATTTGATTATAGTGCCTTTGTTTTTTCCAATTCTTTTAATCACAAAAGAAATACTATTAAATGAAAGTATTCAAAAATATAGAACCCCCCGCTAGACGACGTATTCAAAACAATTGATCAAATCAAAATAGCATTAAAAAAACATTCCATGTTATGAAACCACTTTCAGACAAAGAAACTACATATATTTTCCAACAAAACGCCACGACATCCTTCTCACAGATGTAAACAAAGACAAAAGCTTAATTAGTACGAGTCAAGAATTAAAGTGTCTGAAAGAGGTCAATGAAATAAGGTTAAAAACGGCATAGAGGACGCACCGAATTACATGACATAAAATTAAATAACTCTGGTCCGCCTCACTACAGGACTACGAAAATATCAAATAGTTTAAATTGTATAATAATTAGAATACCATTTTATATTTAAAACTGTCATTCTTCCATTTGTATACTTACACCGTATATTTTATATTATCGCACGCTTATTTTTATAGTCTCTAATAAAATATGAAAATAATGAAGTAACCACAATTTTAAATTGTTATTGTGTTTAATTCGTAAAACTCCAAATATTTTTTTTCTTAATTTAATTTAAATCAAATTTAATAATGTTATTATTAATTTCTAAAAGCATGTTATTTTTTTATTATTGTGACTGGTGTTTCGGCGTTCAAAACCATTTTCAAACTGTGGTTAGGCCAATTTCAATTTTTATGATGCCTAAAATGATTTGCTACCGGTGAAACCGATTAACTGAGAAATTAATTGTGATAATATTTTCTCTCCTCTGCGAGGTACTTGTAGTTGAAATCTGTTTTCCCTGCAGTAAATGGCATTTTTTTTTCATTTTTTTTTATAATGACGGCAATTCAATGCTGAGAAATGGGAAAAAAATATTTTTATTTTCCTTACTTTATTAATTAATGTTAGGATCGCTCGTTCGTTTATTAATTTCAAATTGTTCAAGAAAATTTAATTTAAAACCCTTTATTTCTTTATGTAAGGGTTTAGGGTCATTCATTGTCAAGCGGGACGTGATTATTCACTAAGAGATGTTCTGTGAATATTGAAAAAGTGTTTTATTATCAAAACATCGTATAAATATAGTCATTGAATCTAGTTGGGAAAGCCCTTTCCGTCTGCCTGATATAGGTAGCGTTACAGTCGGCATGATAACATTTTACTTCATATGCGTCACTATTATTAAGTAAAGGATTTCTACTTCTTAGTTCAGCTACTTTTATTTTTAATCATTGTAGAAAATAATATTAACATAACCTAAATGAAACATGAAAACGGAAAAAAAACGACAGTTTCAGTCGCATCTGGGACTCGAACCCAGAACCTCTGCTTATCCGGGGCAACCGCTTAACCAACTTAGCTAATGAGACCAGTTCAATTTATGTCATCTTCATCGATATCATATGTCAAATTCAAGATTTGTCAATATTATTCTCCATTTTTTTATTCAAAAAGTCGCATTTAACGATGCCTTGCTTTTGGCAAGCGGCTCAAAGACATTAGCTGTTGTTAAGAAAAATGTACATCAAAATTAGAAGCAACGTTCTTCAGGAATAATATTAGCTGATCGGAGCACAGTAACAAACTGTTATAGAGCAATCTTACCCTAGTGAAGCGACTCATGAAACGTGGATAGTTAAATTTAATAAATTCGTTAATTTGACAGTCAACGTTCCGGTTGGAAACACTTTCATATCGAACCACTGTAACAAACTATTATAAAGCAATCTTACCCTAGTGAAGCGACTCATGAATTGTGGATAGTTAAATTTAATAAATCCGTTAATTTAACAGTCAACGTTCCGGTTGGTAGCACTTTCATATCGAACCACTGTGACGAACTATTATAAAGCAATCATAATATAACAAAGGACAGCTCCTTACCTTTGTGAAGCGAATCGTACAACTTAGTTAGTTATCTAACATCCTGTCAGATAAATGTAACCTTACAAGTTACATAGAGAGATAATACCTATCTTACAGATAAGGTAAACACAAAGGTTTCGAATGGGTGTACAGGTCGACATACCTAACTTTGTAGTTGGTAGTGTTGCCACTGTAGATATCGGGGATATCAGTGGAAAAATAATGATTGTAAAAATTATTTAGACTTTAAAAAATATGTATTCATATTTATAGATTAGAGATTCCCAGCATGGGCGATATCGCTACCCAGGGAGGGGTGTTGAAGAGATCCAAGGGGGGCGGTGGCAGCGTCAAGACAAATGGAGGGGGCGGAGAAGTGCTACAAGGGGGCGGCGAAGGGCTGAAATGAGAGGCGAGTGCGACAAAAATATTTTTAGTAAGCTTTTCTTATGAATTCAAATTTTTGTAGATACAACGTTGAAAGAATCACGGAACAAAATAAACTGTTCAATTTTTCTATTTATTAATAGATGGATTAATAGCTTTTTTGTCATTTTCTTCACGGTGCAACACCTAACCAGGGGTCGCTATTCTCGTTCTTTTTAAGGAAGATTCCTTACGTTTTTCCTTAGGGTTAAAGACTTCTTGATTAACTGAGGAATTCCGGTGAGACATAGTAAAAAGATCCTAAATAGATTGTCGACTGATTATTTGAAAACACAAATTGGTGAAATATCCTCAAGTGACATAAGATTTTGAACTAAACTTAAAAAAAAAAAATTAATAATATATTATAATTCATTTTAATACATTTTTATTTTATTTTTTATAACCATAAGTAAGACTTTTAATGAAAGAATCACGTTTTATAAAAAGGTACCTATCTCATTAGATAGTAATGACCTTTTTTTGTCTCTAGTTCTAAAAATGACATTTGAATTTGCGCTTGACGTGAATTGTCAAAGATGTCAACATCTATATAGTGTTTAATAATGTTTACTAGCAAATTATGTTTAAAGTAAATAATAGCGTAATTGGTAAAATATTTAATATTCAGTTTTCCTCTTGTTAAAACATCGCAAATATTGACATTTTTGATGAATGTCGCTCGCTGAATTCAACTGACAGCTGTCATCCGAGAGTATCGGAACCGCAGTTAAGTAAGAAGGTTTTAACCCTAAGGAAAAAGTTAAGGAATCTTCCTTAAAAAAAACGGGAATAGCGCCCCTGGTTTCTCGGGACCTGTTGTCAAGTGAGCAATAATGTACTACATAATATAATACGTAAAATATGCATGTAAATATTTATCAAGAACAAAAAGCTATCATAATGGAGAAGAGGGTGTTGAAAAGATCATGTCGGGGTATAGAGTCGATCGCGGAAATGAGAGTTATTATCTCTCAGTCACAGTGTATATTTTTAGATTTTATCGCATTGTCGTGTAAGAAGAGAGGGGGGTGAACTCTGATATAGAGCAATAAACGCCGATTCTATTTTTTTTCTCTCTATTAGTATCTACGTAAAAATTGTACATTAATATGGTAATATTTTATAAATAGTATTTAAGTTGAAAGTAAACAATCTAAGGATAAAGTCACAGTGTTCACAGTCCTCCTCACTAGAGTTCCCTGTTCTGAGACGGCCTGCCCTTTTTTATGTACTAAATATCTGGTTGTATTAAGTATTTTTTATTTAATTTTAAAATTTTTGATAATCAAATTTAATAATGATATTATTAAGTTCTGGAAGTATTTTTAGTTTGTATTATTGTGACAGCTGTTTCGGCGTTCAAGGCCATTTTCAAACTGCGATTAATCCACATTGTGACGACTTATTTATATTTATATAATTATTTTTACAAACCCCTCCAAATTAGAATAGGGTGGAAGTAAATAAAATCATTTTATTAAATCCCAAGAATTTTTTTTTGAGGAAATCAATAGCATAACTTGGTGTCCGTGCTGTTGAATTGTACTCTATTTTATTCCTGTTGATTTAAGTTTTTTTTATGGTTTAACAAGTTTTATTGGCTACATATTCTAAATATAAAACGGTAAAATTTCAAATCTTTGTTCAACGTAATTTCAACATGATTAATAAAATTTACTTTTTAATCAAATTGTACACCCAAAACATTTACCTCGTTTATGTTGTTAGCATAATGTCATTGGTGGAATTATCATAAATTAATGAATTTTTAATTCCATGAAATCTCATAATTAGACTTTTATACATTATCTCTTCAAGCTTTGTACTTCTTGAGATCATCTTCAAATATTAAAATTACGACCTCGTTGAAAATAGTGAGAACATAATTCACAAAATTCAAGAATAAAACTGGTCCCAAATATGACCCCTGGGGAACACCACTGGTAGCAATGAATTTGTATTATGTTAAGCCTTCAATTTTAATTCCAACGGCCTGTTTTTTAAATAACAATTTTAACACATACGTAAAGGCCCGTCTATGCCAAATTTCTGAAGCTTTTTTAACAATATATTATGATTAACTATAGAATCAACTTGTAACTTCATGGACATGGAGTCGGATACATAATTTTGGTATATTAAAAGATTAGATAAAGCAGATTTTTCCAAAGTAGCGCCATGTTGTTTGGGTGGTGGCATTATATAGTGAGTGATTTTATTTCAAATATGTTTCTCAAACAATTTAGGAATAGTTGAGGAAAGGCAAATCGGTCTATAATAGCTCACCTCATTTGTATTACTTTTTTTTTAAATGGGAGTGAGAAAACTGTATTTCCATTTCTCAAGAAAGTGTCTTGTTTATAATTATCGGTTAAAAAAAAATATTGTGGATATTCGAGGGTGGCAGCGCGATTCTTCAAAAAAGCAGGTTGCATTTTATCAGGACCATAACTCTTGCTTTGATCCAGTAGTTTCAACCCGGTTAATACATCATTGGTTGCGCCGGTTACGGTTCAACTTGAATAGCCTAATAGTTGATATGCACAATAATGTGCATCCTTATATAAACCCACCAAATTGTAATCCATACCTAGTCGATCGACATTACCTGCATCATTGTCCGCTGTGATTACGTTCACTACGTATTAATTTCGCACCCACAACCCGCTGCAATTTTCGTATAGTGTTCGCCACCGCCGTGATATTTGTATTGTGTGATATCGCTGCAGATGAATATTGTCTGTGTTTTATGTTGAACTATTATTGATTATTTATGTGCTTAAGCACATTGACAGCCAAAGAACAGGCTTGTGGAGAAATAAGGATCAGGGGTAAGTCTTTGGATCCCATCTTACCTTTCCTATTCTACCCCTGCATATTTGAGCAAGTCAATTATAATTACTTCGTTGTAATAATGATAATTTATGAACCAGCCCACCCAATTATTTAATTACATTAATTAATTACACCCAATTAATTAATTACATTCGACAATTATATGGACTATATTTAAATAATGGTCAAAGGAAATATGTGATCTGCAATTGTTGGTGCTGTGAACTCAGGACCGTAATCGTATAAACTAAATTAAAATACAGAGATACATTACGAAAAAAGTAAACGGGTATAATTGATTAATTAAGGTAGCTATGTGTGTTTTTTTATACACTTTTCACCACGATGCACTTGCACACTGCACTTGTACATCTATACCGATTTCATGGAAAACTGATTTCATAATTTTGACGACAGCTTTCGACAGACAGTTAATAATGAAATTAATTATCGGCCCAAGAAAAATTTCGAATATTTGGAAATTTCGATCACAACAATTTCACAACGAATAAGAAAAACTTTCGCTTACTTTGGGCATATGCTCGGAACACACTGCTTTAGTTTTATTTGATCAGTGAACCACTGGTTGATACGAAGCGTATAAGCGACAATGACAATGATGTATGCCACTGGACGACTGCGACAAAACTGCGTGGTTTATTAATTTTAATTCCAGTAATTAATTAGTTTTTCAAGGCAAAAGTGAGGCACATGCATTCATTTTTCATTTGCTTTTTTATTTATTGAAAACCGCATAAAACTCCCAAACGCCTGGAACCAGTAGTACTGCAAGGTTATGTTGTGACGCTGAAAGGAATAGGAGGGGGAGGATATATAAGGAAAATAAATGTGAGAAAATACCTGGGTTCGGGTCAATGACAATATATTTTTAAAGGAGTTTGTGGTTTAAATTTCACGGTGTTATAAAAACTTATAGGTGCATCACACATACTTAATGAGTGTTGTTAATCGCTTTTAATTGGCATTTCGGGTCTTTGGCATAGGTACTTTACAAATTCAATTAATTTAATAATAATAATAATTGGATGATTTGTATGGCGCTGTTTTTGTGAAAAATCACCTCAAGGGCGCTAATATCATTATTATGCGACAAATGACTAACTGATAATGTTTAAAGTATAATATTGAGTTTTTCTTTTGTTAAAACTACTCAAATATCGATATTTTTAAAGAAAGTCATTCGCTGAATGATTGTCATCCGAGAGAACCAGAACCGTAGTTAAAAAAGTCTTTAAACCTAAGGATACTGCCTTGAAATTCTACACAAAACTGCATTAAAGTCATCTGTTAGCTACAGTGGTTTATAGTAGGAATTTCGATATAAATCCGTATTCAAAAAGCTTCATCATAATTCGCAAGATGGCAGGTATAGAAATTATTTTTATTTCTACAACATACGTACATAATTCGAAGTATGATGGCAAAATTACCGACATATACGTAATATTCGAATATCAAAAATACGTAACTGTTATTCTCAGTTATGGATGCTAAATTTGTTGTCTTCTTTATAAGACTTTGTGGTGTAATGGTCAGAATAGTTTCTTTCCATGCGGTGGATCAGGGTTCGATCCTCTGTGGTTCTAATGTTTTTAAAAAAAATAAATTATTAATTATTTAATTTAAAACTTATTTGATGTACGATGTATTTATAGAAGGCAAGGTGTTAGCAAAAAATCAGTTTGGGTAAAATACAAAATTTTATTTCTATTAAAAAAACAAAACAAAAGGGTTTCATTTACAATGTTACGGACAACTTAGTTCTATCTGCCTTACCTAAAAATATTTTTGGAGCAACGGGGTTTTATGTGCGCTGTACTTACGAGCTCATCACATGCCATTTGCGTAAAACTGAGATAATAAATAAAATTTAATTTGATTGATTTTTTGGTATGTTGTATGCACCCAAGTCGTACTTAAATACCCAAATTAAGTTTTCCCACATGGCACGCGTGTGCGCGCTGGTACTACCGTTGGTGGTGTAATTTTTTATTTCTTTATTTAGAGATAATAGATCGCTGTCACAAGGAATTACTTTCGCTATCAAATCAATTACGGCAACCAAACGACAAGCAAGAATTCACAACTCCATAACGTTATTCCAAAAAAATAAATAATTCCGAGTAAGGCCGGGTACACATCGCTAGTTAAAAATAAAAATAAAAGTCAATACATTAAGTTATGATAATTTATCAGTACTTAATAGTGGGATAGAGCCTCGGAAAAAAATTTTAACATCTCAGTTGACTTGATTTTTCACAAAAACGGTGCAGTACAAATCATCCAACTCTTTTTTATTTTTATTTAGTTACTTATGCTTCCATAGAAAAAAACGGTTTGGAAACATGACAAAAAGTAAAAAAAAAGTTGTTACGTAACGAATAGAAGATCTTAAAATACTTCTAGCCTCTCAATTGTAAAACGTTACGCCACAACCAATAACACTACATCTCGCCGGAGATTACCATAATCAACCAATCCGGTGAGCTTCTGCCAGCCATCTTCGTTAATCAACCAATGAGTCACAGATAATTTCCGACCGCGTCGAACGGCTTGACCTCAGAGCGATCAACTGCGTGCTTCTTGAGAGCACGCAGCCGTTCATTATTGTATCATTCGATTCCAGACTTGGCTTGGGCCTATAGCAGATAGTTACCATACTACCCCTTGTAAACACCTGGCATGGTGTCTCCTTGATTATTAAAATCAGTGTGAGAATGTTTAATATCTGTGTACTTTGGACGCTGGCCACATAGACTCCGGCTTGCCGACGGCGTCGTCTGCCCATCAGCTATTCATGTAAGCCGCTATCAACTTCCTTCTTATTATGTGCTGTACATGTGTGTCTTCCCCCATTAACTTGCCTGGTTAGAGCTCCTTCAGAAAGAAGGAGAATTGTCTAGAACAGTGTAGATGCCACCTTCTTGGCGAAACCCGCATATAACTTACATAACCATGTTTTCTTACAAATAAATTCTTAGTTGAAAGTACGCCATCTCGTCAATTAATGTAGAGTAGATACCCACTCCAATTCTAAGGCTGCGGCCGACCAATTTGACCTTGAGAAAATGAATATTTATGTAGTACCAAGCTGAACTAAGCCATGTTGGAGCAGGGACCAGTCCTGAATATGATCTCAGGGTGAGTTGCACTGCTTTTCTTTACACCAACTCTCTTTTCCCCATTTCACTCCTTTCAGCACCCCTAACACCGGCCTCTCTCGTGGGGCTTTTCATCATCATCCTTCCCTCTTTTTCCTCACTTTCATAACACTGTCGCCCACTTTCCTAACACTGATACCCATCGTGGGGCTTCTCCCACTTTCCTAACACTGTCTCCCACTTTCCCAACAATATATAATTTAATGGTTTTAGATATTCTCCCTGAACAGAAAAAAACTTCACGTAAGTAGCCCATCGTAACAAAACCAACATCAACATCAAATACTTATGTAATTATTTTGATCACTTTAAAAAAGTGCGATAAGATTTTGAACTCATGCGCTGACGATATGAACCGATAAAAGTGACTTGACGATATGAATCGGCATAGAATAATAATAGTGGAATATAATATAGATTTAAATGGAAGCCGGTGTGCCTCTGACTTTTTATTTATTTATTGGAACATAAGCGGTGTTACTAATAAAGATGATGAATTAAAATAGACCAATTATAAATGTTCATAGATAATAATAGAAGTATGAAAACTAAAAACTAAACACTGAATGTTAAGACTAAAATAGAAAGATACAGAACTAAGTAAGAAGTTAGTATAGTGAATAAATGTTACGTACACAAAAATTTACAATTACCCATAATGCCTATACCTGGAAGGAGTGGGAAGCAGGTTTTGGATCTGGGTCGGGGAAGGGGAGTGGAAGGATAAAGGGAATATTGCAGCGCAAGTAAAATAAAAATTATATCAAATAATATTATTGTAGTTATCAAGAAGTCTTGTAACATTTACTCAGAATGTAGTATACTGAACTTTTCTAACAATAATTTAATTTCAATTTTTAAATATTAAGTATTTTTATTGAGATTTAAAAACCTCATTTTAATATTTAATCATTGAAAAAAATAATATTAACATAACCTAAATGAAAAATGAAAACGGAAAAAACGATAGAAAATAAAAAGATTTCAGTCGCATCTGGGATTCAAACCCAGGGCCTCTGCCTATCCAGGGCAGCCGCTTAACCAACTTAGCTAATGAGACCAGTTCAGTTTGTGACATCTTCATCGATATCATATCTCAAATTCAAGATTTGTCAATATTATTCTCCATTTTAAAAAATCGGATATTAATCCGAGACACTGTCCAGATGTTGAATCCGTCGCATAGGGGAATAATATTTCAAATTTGAAGTTGTCACAATAAACTGGTAGGTACTGTCTTGTCCTATCAGGTTCATGAAAAGTAATAAAATATATCAGTTCATGGGCATAAAACATTGAATTAACTATCTTAAACAAACGTGTTAAATCGCAAATAATAATACTATGTTAATTTTACTAAATTTAATGAGTAAAGTACGTAATCGTAGTCTATACATTCTCTAGGAATACCCGTTCGAAAATTTACGAATGTTAAGAATTTACGTTGGATTCTTTCAATAGAGTGTGAATGAACTTCATATTTCTAAAAACTAGAACTAAGCATGTTAGCATATACTCTGTACGAGACGTGTAAGGCCCGCACAAGAAAAAGAGTATAAATATTTAGTCACCGACATACAGGTACACACGACTATTGTGATTTGCAAATCCTCTTGAGGAAGGCGTTTGGTAGTTTCCCAATGGCGCTCCGAGCGTACTTGACTACAGCAACAGCAAATACTGTATCTTTAACAATTATTTGGGGGCTAACGGTGATTTAAAAAAAAGTTTTCACCCATCTGCTTTGAAAATATAATGAAATATAAAATAATTTTTTTTTAAATATGAAAATAAGCCTTATGGTGGACTATAAATTAAATTCAAAACGACCAATTTACATTGGAACACAAATATGCCGTACATAATTTAAAATATCGACCCGAAAAACCTTTTTTGTTTTGTTTTTATATTTTTATTTACGTAATCATATTTATATAGCAAAAATGATAATTTAAAAAATATATATATGATTAACCGGAAAATAATTTACTAAGTTGCTTCTAAAATTAAGAAAATTGTTTTTTTTTTCATGGCATATTCTTCATAATTTAAAACAAAAATAAATAAAAATATTTCTCATCCGTACTAGATATTTAACAAAATTTTAATTAAAAAAATATATCATTCAATTTGTTTGTGTATTTGGGCCTCAAATCCAAAATTTATGTATGAAATAGGCAGCGCAACCGTTCCTCTAAACTCTAAAGTCACTTAGAGAATAAGTCAATTTTTCACGCACCGGTATGCAAATGGGTCCACAGCCTGCAACACTGTAAATAGCTAAATGTGTAAAAAAAGGTAGGTACCTCTTAAAAACTTCTTACGCTTTTAAAGGTCGTTTTTTGATATATTTCAAATAAATACCAACTCTTCTCGTGTCACCAATCTTCTAATAAATGTAAAATCAATAGAAAAGGAGGATAAAGTAAAGTCCCACATGCGACTGATATCTTTTTATTTTATATTGTTTTCATTAATGATTAAAATATTACAATGGGGTTTATAAACTTCATTAAATAATTAAAAAATAAATTATTAATTGATAAACTAAAGTTCTTTAAAACTTAAGACAAGATTTTTGTGCATAGTGCAAAAGGGTAACAATTATTATTTTTATAAACAATAATTATTAATCTAAAACACTCATCCAAATTGAAAAAACCTTCCGAGCAAAGATAAATGTCGCCGGCAGGACTCGAACTCGCACCCTTCTAATGTCCGGTCAGATGCTCTACCGTTGAGCTACGTCGGCTTATCGCAAACCCGCCTAAAGTTGGTTGTTTACAGGTGAAAAATATAATAAAAACAGTAATTATTGAATGGAACACTAGTATATATTGATTAACTTGGCGGGTTTGCGATAAGCCGACGTAGCTCAACGGTAGAGCATCTGACCGGATATTAGAAGGGTGCGGGTTCGAGTCCTGCCGGCGACATTTATCTTTGCTCGGAAGGTTTTTTCAATTTGGATAAGTGTTTTAGATTAATAATTATTGTTTATAAAAATAAAAAATAAATTATTTACTACTGCTTACGTCTATCATCGGGATTAAATAAAATATTAAGGCAGTAAATTCATTTATTTTTTTATTTCCTCAACTTAGGTTAGATCACATATTAGTCTTATCTAATGTACAAAATTAAATATGTACACAGACATTCGTATTATTGCAAACATTTAAAAAATATATAAATTACAAAAGAAATACAGGTATTCAATTATAAACTTATAATTTACGGTTATGGCAGATATATTTTCTAATTTCGTATTTATAATTAACAAAACAAGTAAGTAAAGGTATTTAATTAAAACATTAGAGCAAAATTAATCACCCCTTTTGTATTCCACTTTTGTATCCTGACACTCTTGAAAAATCTTAGAAATTTATTCTCGGAATTAACATTTTTCCCCTCAAATTCATGTGACAAATAATAACAACACATTCAATCATTAGCTCCCGCGATCTAATACTTCGGTAGTGTGCTGAGGGTAAATTTATTTAGATTATACGCCCACCTGGGCTTTTACATGGATTTTAGAACATAATATAAAGACTATCAAAAATTACAAATATATAGAGAGTAATAAATAATTTTTTTTAAACATTTAACAGTGACATAAAACAGAAAACAAAAATAATATATCATAACTGATGCTACATAATCCAAGCTACAATACTGCATATCGAAGGAGTCACCAAATTGCTGGTATAGATGACGCTTTACTGTATAAATGGAGTCATCAAATGTATCAACAAAACTTGTTGCCCAGATCATGCATTCTATTAGTTAATGAATGAGATTTATAGTTGGTTGTGCAAGTGTTGTAAGTTTGTCTTGTGTTCCTTACATTTAATTTAATAGTGGTGAGGATGGCAGGGTTGTCAATTAGGTTGTTAATGTTTCTATATAATACAACTAGGTCTGACATAATTCTCCTGTCAGACAGCGTAATCAGATGCAATTGATACATCAAACTTACATAATTAATATTTGCATACTTAAGAAATTTGTGCTGAACCCGTTGCGGCCTCACTCTGTTTTCGTAATAACTTACGTATTTTTACAAAATTATGTTTTTCTAAAATGTGCCATCTTACCAGATAATGTGTGTATATACATCATACGTATTTCATCCATAATAGTTACTTATATTCAGAGGAACGATTTTCTGATGTTGCCGATTGGATACGCCGGCATTCAACGTAAATAAATTATGTTTTCGGATAATCAATATACCTACCAAAGACGTTTTAAAAAACATTTCTAGTCAACACAGCATCTGTCTCTTGTCACTACCACTCTTCACTAACCACCCTTAACCGCCCGTCCTTTGGGTTATTATTCAAAAGTAGGTAAAAAAATACAGTTTTTTTCATTAGATTTCGCAATAACAATAAGTGTTTACAATATAACTTGTATGGGAGAGACGAACATACCCGAACACATCCATTAGCTTCGCCTCACCTCGAAATACCAAACAAGATGACGCAGGAACAAACTTGACTTGTACAAATGTTTTGTGGGTTTCGGGTATTCTTTCTTTTGTACCTGAACGTACGGGATACGGCTTGTTGCGTTCGGGTGATATTATAGCGGCCGTATCACGTACGTTCGTATGGAAAGGGTGGTTAATGATAAAATGCGTGAATGCCATAAAATATGTTTATTTTGTGAATTCGGAAGTTACTTTGGCAATTATTTGTGAATACGTGGAAATAAAAAATCATTAATAATTACAACTACCAACAGTAAAAAAACTATGTAAATGGAAATATGATATATTATATAGAAATAAAAACAAAAACAACAACACAACACTGCTGGATCAGTGTTTTCCTTGGGTCGAAATTTTGTAGATACGAACGACAACTTAAATGTTAGGAACATACTAACCGACGAGGCGCTATTTGTACCAACATATTTTGAGCTGTCAAATTTATATAACTGGATAGAAAGATTTCGGATATTTCAATTCGATTTCGGAGTTCTTCTCTCATTTTTAAAAAAAATCGCATTATATTCTTACAATTAATCTCCCGATTCCTACGAAAATTCTCCGGATTTAATTTTTTCTAATATGATATTTTGCGACTCGTCGGATAAGTCCATGAGATTAGTTTTTCGATGGGCAGTAAATAATTTAATGTTTTGTAAAAATTTGAATATTTCTATTTGCTTTGATGAAATGAAAACAAGTTTTTTCATGTTGGGAGGAGAGCAATGTACGTAATTGCTTAGAAACGAACAATCCTCTAAACTCATGGTGGAGAATGAGATACCGTCAACCATCATCAGGTTATTTTGGGAAATGGATGAACCGTACACTTTGTAAAGTTTCTGTAGCCGTGGCCAATCTAAAAATCCATAATGGCTTTCACGGGTATATTTGTAAATAGGGTCAGATTTATCAACGTTTTTCTTTAATTGAGTGAATATATTGTGAATGCGGGTCATCTCGAACGCACCATCCTGAGTAACCACGTAAAGAAGTCGATCGGTCTCTGAAAACAAGAAGTCCCGTAGGCCTATTGAGTCGTTGAAGTTCAGCGATGTCTTTGGTAACGTGTCGAGATAGCTCGTTTCTTCAGCGCGGTAAATTAAGTTTACAGTCTGTCGTCGTCGTTCAATCGTAACATCTCGATGAAAAGTTACCATTTGTTCCTCCACCGCCTCCGTGAACTGTGGCCCCAGCCACCGCATCAGCTGCTTTAAGCGATTGATGAGTTTGTCTAAAGAATGTCTTGATTTGCACATAATTATTTTATTATAAAGATCTAATTCAAATTCTGGAAAAAGTCTTAAATTTCCTAGTCGAAGTTTATTTTGTAAAACGAAGTCCCTGAGAATTTCAACACCGGGTTTCTTTTCTTGAAGAAAATACAACATCTTAATCACTTTCAATTCATCTTCTGTAAAACAATTAGTATTACATTTAACAATTGTATCGTTATTCGGCGAATTAAATTTTGTCATATTGTACCGGTTAAGATTTTCAAGTAGGGAGTTACCTTGCTTATCCTTAATGATCCATTCGTTTCCCTGATTAGACTGGTTAAATAGGGCAGAAAATTCAGCGGTGTCCTCACCCCAGTCCGCCAATTCGCTTATTTCGGGAGTATTGGATCTAAAGGCTTCGATGAAATTAGTCATGTTATGAGTCATCGTTTTGTAAATACTAAAAGACATAATATCACTACGAACGTCCAACTTGGGTAAATCGATAAAAACGCGTTTGACTCTTCCGATATGTTCACCCTGAATGTTAAGGCTGTTAGGAGCCAACACGTAGACCGTTATGTTCAATGCGTCTAGGGAAACATTTATCTCTTGACTTTTACATTGATTATCCCGTATTTGGTTCAAAATGGCCTTTGCGCCAGGGCTGTCGAACACAACGGTCTTAGTGTGGACTCCGGCGCTGGTATTCTTGATTAGCTCGCCGCTGGACTCCATCAAGCACTTGACGGTGAATGCCGTGATCTGAGCGAGCCAGCCACCGCGGGAGTAGCCCGTTATTGCGATGTTATAACTCCTACCATGTTCAGCGTTTGTTGAATATACAACTTGACGTATTAACTCCATGAAAGTTACTGCGCTGCTTGTGATCCCCGTGTAATAAGTTCCCAGGACTACGGAAGCACCGGTGACCGTTGCATCCGTGTGTAACTGAATGACACCCCGGTGGGCCACCACTACCTGCTGCCACTTAGCGTGCACGAAAGCAGCACCGAAGTACCTGTTGGGGTGGCCCAGGTCGGAACGGCCAGTAACCAGGAGACGCCAGCCCTCGGGTAGAACCAGCCTCTTTTCGTAAATTGTATCTTTTTCATTTGGCGTCTTTTCGGTTTTAACCAAGTTTGCAAACAAGGCCAGGATGAGGTCGGTCGGGTAAGGGTCTGTATCCAGAATGTCCAGAGGATGCGTCGCTGATGACTCCAGGAGAGAATTTATCAACACCGTTTTTGAATGCTCCACCCGCAATTTTTTACAAAATTCCATGGCTGCGAAGGTGTGTAGGATATGTACCTAAAAAAATAATACCAAAAGATGTTACCATATACCAAAAGATGTTGCATGATGCCAGACGGGAGTTTAGAAAACTTTGTTTTAATATTGCCAATCATTTTCTCATAAATGTAAAATAAAGGTATATAAGTCAGCTTCAGACATTAGCAATATTGCTTTTTTAGAATCAACCGCTATTTAAAAAGCTTTCTCTGAGAACGGGCGAAGGGTAAAGAAAAAGCAAACATATGGAAATGGGAAAAAGACGATGGTATTGTATAAAAGCGACTCTCAGCTTTTTTGAGACCACATTATCATCACACACACAAATTGTGAAATTCATTATTGTCGTACAAAAAGTACTAAAATGTATCTACTTACATACATGATTCTTTCAATACCTAATTGAAGCCATTTTTTGTAATGTTTGTTTTTGCTCTGAAGAATCTAACCCAAATATAGGAATGTCGACGAATAAATCCAAAAAACAAAGGGACTTAACGCTTTATATACAATATAATTATTATCTCTATGTTATGTCTTTCTTATAATGTTTTTAAATATTCTTTTAGATTACAATATAATCATTTGTCAACATTACTATACCAAAAACCCGTGAAAACCTACAGTGTAGCCTACAAAACCGGTTATCCTAGTGAGGTGTTCACGAAAGGCTATTGTAAACAGGATATCCGGGGATAAAGTGCAATTACTTTAATAGTTCTCGTGAAAATGTAACTTTTTTCAAAATTTAATCTTTTTCAGTCAAACAATTATATATTCTTACCCGAAAACTTCCTTAAAACGCTGAAATTTTGAACATAGCGATATACCTTTTTTATTTGTACTATCATCTGGAATCACCCCCCCCCCCTCTCCTGAAATTATTGCACTTATAAAATTAATACCTCCACAAACATTATATAATTAATGTACAGAATACATCATTCTCACTTGACACTACATTACATAATCTACATATCGACCCCTTGGAATAACAAGGTTTCATCTGACACGGCAATGCTATGCGATAACGAGCCTTAAAGTTGCTCTCTTTAGAGAAATAATTAGAAATCAACGGAAATAATAGAAATAAACAGAAATAAATCGAAATAATATAAATAAAAAGAAATGAATAGAAATAATAGAAATCAATAGAAATAAATAGAAATAAATAGAAATAAATAGAAATAAATAGAAATAAATAGAAATAAATAGAAATAAATAGAAATAAATATAAATAAATAGAAATAATTAGAAATCAATGGAAATAATAGAAATAAAAAGAAATAATAGAAATAAATAGAAATAAATCGAAATAATATAAATAAATAGAAATAATAGAAATCAATAGAAATAAATAGAAATAAAAAGAAACAAATAGAAATAAATAGAAATGAATGAATAGTATATACTTGCCCTGGCGATGGAACGGTTGTTCCGAAACCGGTAGGCGTGCATAATAAATGTGGTTTAAAGTTTGAGTGTTTCATTTGATTATAATGGATAACCACAAATTGATAGCTTCATACAATAGTATAGAAATAAATAGAATTAAATCGAAATAAATACTTATAATTAAAACAAACCTTTTTTTTATAAATAAATATAAAATAATTTTATTAATTTCTAAACCGATTTATATTTAAGTCAAGCAAACGACAAATGGTATTTGCAAACAACAAAAAAATAGTTGCATTTAACTTTCTCTATAAAATTTTTGATTGAAGTAAGCTAGGCTACTATGTAAGTATTGCATTTTAAAATCCATTGTTATCGAAAATATTACATGTATAAATAAAAATAGCCAAATAAATTTTATCAACGATTGGTTCGATGATAATTTTGCATCGCTTCAATACTTAGAGCAGGCGAATGAATTTGTGTTATTTAGGTAGAATGTTCGCGAGAGATTGAAATACTGATAAGGACATTGCAAGAGGGATACATGCAGCAAAACCTATAAATTGTCACCAATAAAAAGTTATCTAAATAGCAGTCCATAGTGATGTGCCCATACCACCCCTGATGCGTGGTAGTGAGACATGGAATTGGCAGATGAAGGAAGAAAACACACTTAATGCTTGGATAATAAATTGGATCCCTGAGGCGTATGTCTGATAAAACCGCATATGACGAAATTACAAATGTGAATTAATTTATTAATTGGTTTTGTGTTTAATTCGTAGAACTCCATTTACTTTTTTTTTTAATTGAATGTAAATCAAATTTAATAACGTTATTATTAAGTTCTGCAAATATTTTCAGTTTTCATTATTGTGACTACTGTTTCGGCGTTCAAGGCCATTCAAACTATGGTTAGGCCACGTTGAGACGACTTATTTATATGATTCTATTTAACCCAACCCAATTTCAATTATTATGATGCCTAAAATGATTTATTACCGGTGAAACCGCTTCACTGAGAAAATAATTGTGATAATAGATTCTTTCCTCTGCGAGATACTTGTAGTTGAAATCTGTTTTCCCGGGAGTAAATGGAATTTTTTTCTAAATTGTTTTATAATGACGTCAATGCGATTGACTTATTCCAATTGTGACAACATATTTATTTGATTTTATTTACTCCCTCCCCGTTCTAATTTGGACGGTTTTTTTTTAAATGATGATTTATTATCGGTAAAACCGATATAGTTAGAAAATAATTGAAATCCTCTATTCTGTAAGGTTTTTAAATTTATAATGTGTTTCCCCGTATTTAACTGGTAATGTTTTCTTAATTGATTTATTTAAATGTGTTTTATTGTTTTGATAATGTGAACATATTGAAAAGCGGTGAATATATAATTTTCCGTACATTATTAATTAATGTTATATTAGAATCATTTATTAGTTTATTGATTTCTTCCTGTTAAAGTAAATTTAATCTCAGACCCATTCTTTCTATATATAAGGGTTTAGGCTCGTTGTTGTCAAGCGGGGCGTGATTATTCACTAAGAGATGTTCTGCGAAGTTTGAAGAACTGCTTTGGATTGGATTAACCGTAGTTTTAAAATACTCTTGAACGCCGAAACAGCTGTCACAATAATAAAAACTGAAAATACTCGCAGAACTTAATAATAACATTATTAAATTTAAAGAAATACCAATAAGGAGATCGGAGAATAATTCAAGGCTAAATTTTAAAGAAAAGTAATAACAGTGAAAATTTTTCTAATACTATTAAAATCACATGAAATATTGAGACTGATACTAGGTCACACACGGTCACTGAATTGCCCCAGGTTGTTCTACCACCAAATTAATAAATTATTATGTAATATGGGTGTGCAAATTTACCGTTGGAAATCGCTGATATCAGTGCGTGCTTTGGTATGATAAAAATATTGCTTCTCCCTCAGCCACGAACAATTGATCTCTACCACAATGCCGCGGAGGTCGTCGTAAATGACTGAATACTTAAAAATTTCACAAGCAATCAATACAGCTTACTAGAGAGGCATTGGAGAGTAAAGAATGAAGTTGACTGGCAAAACTGGCCTGTGAAGACATAATTCCCCTTTTATAATATTTTTGTTTTGAATATCAGATAGCATTTATCAGTATAGATACGCCTGAGCTACTAGATAAAAAAAAGGAATTTACTGCGTTACAATCGCGATATTAATTAATTAATTAAATTCCAGCCGTTCTGTACCCAGCGGTAGCTCTGGATTATGGATCGTTAGTAGCAATGTTTGGAGGTTGCGAATTCTGGTAAATAAGGTGTAATTTATATGATACAAAAAAAAATTAATACTTAGGTGAGGTTCGAATCCCAGCGTGCGTAAGTGGGTAGATTTTGTTCATAAATAAATTAATACAAAATAAAATAAAACATCACTTTTCTAATATATAAATATCAACATGTTTCAAAATCGAAACTTTTCTCAACATGACAAACAGAATACTGACGGGAAAGCTTCACTTAAGAAACAAGTTGATATTTAAATATTAAAAAGGTGGTCTGTACTAAGTATTTTTATTAATTTATCAATTATGACGCCACAAAGTGAATACCAATCTTTTAAAGAAATTTTGTTCAACGTAAATGCTCACCGACATTTTAAATTCTAATAAAATATCATATTGAGCACTTGTGGCACCTTCTAAAGTGTTAAATCCTCGCAGCTTCGTCTTGGTGAAAGACAACCAATCAGAATCAAGACGTTGCTTGAAATGGCTTTGGCCGTGTTTGGTGATAAGATCTGAATAGCCAGATGCTTTCCCTCCTTCCTTTTACCCAACGACTTTCCCACTCCCACCATTTAGCTTCACAATACTCCCCAGTTGGGGATGCCATATTCCCATTGACTCTGGTTAGTTGGGAGCAGTTGGGAATTTTGTGCGGTACTTACATAAAAAAAACCCGAGTTGTCCACTTCCACTTCAAGGCAATACAGTCGTTGCATCAATAATAATAATAAATGGTCAACTTTTATGTAGCACCGTTTCTTGATTGAAATCACCCCTAGAGAGTTTTAAATTTTTTTCAAGTTTGTAGCCCCCCTTAAAAAGTATGTTTGAAAAAATTTAAGATTTGAAAATTGCTTTCTAACCCAAGAATGTAAAGGGTTCAACTAATCTTTTCAACGCGTCAGACTTGGCCGACCTGAGCGTGACTTGCCTCCGAGTAAGATTGTCCCTAGCAGAGATCTTGACAAGCCATAATAGCACTTGTATACATTTGAATTATTTTGAGCTGTTTAAATATTCTCAATTGTTATTACTTATTATATAATATTACGTAGTGAGTCGGACGTGATTGCTTCTCCCAGAATGTTTTGACGCGGCCATTTTTGTCTTCATATATGTTATATTCAACTTATGTAGATTGTTGATATTATGTTTAATTTGTAAGGGAATCGGGTGGTATGGAAAATAAATATTGCTTCACTACCCGCGAAGGCACCTGATTCCCTATCTCTTTGTTAAAGTATACTGGGCGTTCTGTGAGGAGCATGTTCTCATCGACCGCTCAGAAAGGGAATGACTTGAATAAAACGTCAGCAGTACGGCAGTGTGGGGGAGAGGAGCTTGTCGAATATGCTCAAGGCGCGGTAGGTCTGCGCGTTTCAGACCGCCTTAATTAGCCTGCGAAAGCCACTTCGAGTCAGTTAGCCTTTAACCGCCCGCTTGACAAGACGCTTTGCTCTCTCCACTGCCCGCTCGACTTCTCATCTACTCGTCTTCTTTTCTTCTGACCACCGCTTACCCAGTACCCCCATCGGACTACTGCCTCTCACTGGACCCAGACCAAGCATCGTCACAAGGACAAGGCCCGCAGAATTACAAAAGTCATAAATAAGGGTCTTGTCGTTAATATCGTTCCTCCCAGCCCTCTCCGCAGATCGGGATCAGCTGCCCCTACAGTTCGTTTGTATGCCATTACGTCTGGTACACGTAGTTTCTATTATTTTATATGCCACTTTTATAAGTGTATCTATATAATACAATAAATAAAAATATACTAATAATACTACTACTTGACCAGAGACCTTATTTCAAAAATTATTTATTTAAACATAGTTAGCATTTAATTGTAGATATTTATTCTTTTGGAACTACCAAATTTCATTGCTGTGGCAACCACCCCAGGCTACTCATTAAAATCTTTTAAAAGTATATGCATGCCTACGTACCGTAAGTTAACTAATATTAGAAATAATTAAAATATCGTAATATGATACGTATCAAGTAAATGCTAAATGTTAAGTTTTAGAAGTAAAACCTACTAATAATATTTTATATACACTGTAATCAATAAATATGTTTAAAGCAATTAGAGATTTCTTACATTCAAACTGAATATACTTAGTTTTGTAAGACTTATAATTTTTATCAGCGACTGTTTATATAACATCTAATGTACCTATGGTTATTTCGATACGTAAAATATCGGGAATACAAAAAAAACCCTCGTAAAGCGTTAAATAAAAAAAAAACAATTTATGCATAGCATTTTTTTAGAATATGATAGAGAATCATCTACCTTTGGAAAGTACCACTTATTCCTGCCGCTAATTGACGGCCTCCATGGTTGAGGGGTAAGGCTCTCGACTACGAATCCGAAGATCGCGAGTTCAAATCCCGGCATGCGCAAGTAAATTTTATTTAATTAATTTGTGTTGATTCATAATTAAATCATTTAAAAATAATATATTGTATAATATATTTGGGTTCGTTCTAGAGTGGAAGATACTCTCAGTATTGCCCTGGTGAAAGACCACCATTCAGGATTGAAACGTTACTTGAAATGGTTTTTAACCGTGTTTGTTGACCAGATCTGAATAGCCAGATATTTATCCACCATCTTCTTCCCGCTCTCCTTCTATTCTTCAATACCTCCAGCCTCACAACATTCCACAATTGGGGATGCCATAGTCTCACAGGCTCCAAACGGTTCGGAGTAGTTGGGACTCTTGTGCTGTATTCATATAAAAATAAAAATAAATCCTGAAGATCATTTTGTTAAAGTAAACAATGTGCACTTTGACCATTGTGCTTCTTTCAACTTACATTAATCTTTCTATGAGTCATCTTGATGTCGCAGTTTAAAACCTTTTATTCGAACGCAGCGCCCTCAATTTTCATATTTTATTAAGTGTCGGACTGTACCTATTATACTAATTTATTTCAATCTTCTGCTAGCCGTATTCCGCCTATACAACATTTTCTGCTTATAATGACCGTAGTAGGACAAAATCAAATGTTGTCGTGTTATTCGCAACTTGGGAAGGTTTATATTTAAAAAAAAATAATTAAAACACGTATCTTGAAGATATATCATTTTATTATAAGACATTAAAGAAAAAAAATATTTACAAAACATGCTTAAGAAAATTAATATTATTTAACCTTCGGCATGCCAAGATGCAAAAAGAAATTTGTGTTGCCATCACTGACTCAATTACCCCCCGCACTTAATAATTTTAATGGCATTTTTTTCCACTAATTCGTTAATTTTGTTGAAAATTATTATTATGGCTTACATAATTAATGTGGTTTCGTGAATTAATTATCATAGTACAGTTAATTAAAAAAAAAACTCTTCATTTATTGACGGATGGGGTTGTACTGACCTATAGAATGTGTGATCATTTGGTACCTCCTGGCGGCCCGGCGGCCGATTACCTTACCCCGTCATGCAGCTCTAGTAATTACGCGAACGAGTGAGATACCCTGCATCACCCACCACTGTGCGAGTAGAATGGCGGAAGTGTTCATCCGTGGAGATGGTTCTAGCGCACAAGAAGTATTATTTGTTAACCACATAATAAAAAATGTATATATTTGTTATAATCTAGCACCTTTTTGTATTTTTTTTAATGGTTAATATTGTTTTTATAGGTTGTGTTTTATTACAAAAAATACTAAAACTCCCTATTTAAAATTATGCACGGTGGATTTCAGAAATTTTGACTACGCCTCTTGGCAACGAGAAGGTTAAAGGTAAACTCGTGTTTGTATGGCTGCAATCGTTAGGTTTAAATAGAAGATTGTTTTAATGCACTTTATTTTTATCCATCCTATGTTAGATTACATCAAGTGTTACTGGAGATATAATGTACAAACTTAAATATATATACCTACAGACATTGACGTAATGTAAACACTTTTGTTTATAAATTTCATTTAATAAATAGGATATTCAATTATAAACTTAACATTAATGGTTATGGTAAATATATTTTCTTGGGTAATATAATTAACGATGTTTTCCCGTTTTGTTTCCTTCCATTTGTCTCTTCCTAACCCCCGCAGTCTTCAGTTATCACCTCTAAAGGCTTACATCTACCACTACTTTAACACCTTATATATGTTAAAATTATGTTTGTATTTATTTTTAAAATATACCGATTTTTATGATTTCGTGAACTACTTTGGCAATTATTTGTGGCTAAATGGAAATTTAATAAAAGGGTAATACTAGGAAATATGATAAGATATTATATTGAAGCACTAAAACAGAACAATTCTTATGTAGAAATTTTGAAAATTCAAACAATAAAGTTGGGTTCTAACCTAAACGTTAGGAACGCACTAACCGCCGAGTTGTACTAAAACATGTAAAGCTGTAAAACTTCTGATACTGTATCGAAAAATTTTAATATACTTCAATTCAATTTCAGCGTTCTTTTCTTATTTCTTCTCCCCCAAGCCCTACGAAAATTCCCCAGATTTAATTTTTTCTAATATAATATTTTGCGACTCGTCGGATAAGTCCATGAGCCTAATTTTTCGTTCGTTAATAAAGGTTTTTATGTTTTGAAAAAAGTTGAATATTTCTATTTGCTTTGATGAAATGAACACAAGTTTTTTCATATTGGGAGGAGAGCAATGTACGTAATTACTTAAAAAGGTGCAATCTTCTAAACTCATGGTGGAGGATGAGATACTGTCAACCATCATCAGGTCACTTTGGTCAATGGGTGAACCGTACATTTTATAGAGTTTCTGTAGACATGGCCAATCTAAAAAAGCGTATTGGCTATCACGGGTATACTTATAAATGGGGTCAGATATATCAACGTTTTTCTTTAATTGGCTAAATATATTGTGAAGGCGAGTCATCTCGAACGCACCATCTCGAGTAACCACGCAGAGAACTCGATCGGTGTCTGAAAGCAAAAAGTCCCGTAGGCCTATTGAATCGTTGAAGTTCAGCGATGTCTTTGGTAATAAGTCGAGATAATTCGTTTCTTCAGCGCGATAAAGTGAGTCAACAGTCTGTCGTCTTCGTTCAATCGTAACATCTCGATGGAACGCTCCAATCTGTTCCTCCACCGCCTCCGTGAACTGTGGCCCCAGCCACCGCATAAGCTGCTTTAAACGCTTGTTGAGTTCGTCCAAAGATTTTCTAGATGTGCACATTATAATTTTATTGTAAAGATCTATTTCAAAATCTGGAAACATTTTTGAATTTCCCATTTCAAGCTTGTTTTGTGAAACGAAGTCTTCAAGAATTTCAACACCTGGTTTCTTTTCTTGAAGAAAGTACAGCATGTAAAGGACTGTCAATTCATCTTCTTCAAAACAATTAAAATCACATTTTACAATTTTATCGTCAAGCTGGGACTCAAATTTTATCATATTGTACCTATTCAGTTTTTCACCTTGGATATCCTTAATGTTCGAATTTAGATTTGGTTTAGAAGTGTCAAAAAGGTTAGAAAATTCAGCGGTGGCCTCAGCCCAGTCCGTCAATTCGCTTATTTCAGGAGAGTTACACCTAAAGGCCTGGATAAAATTGTTCATTCCATAAGTCTTCGTCTTGTACCGCATTAAAGATATTTTATTACCGACGATCACCTTGGGTATATCAATAAAAACGCGATTGACTTTTCCGATATGTTCACCCTGAATGTTAAGGCTGTTAGGAGCCAACACGTAGACCGTTATGTTCAATGCGTCTAAGGAAACATTTATCGCTTGACGTTTACATTGATTATCAAAATGGTTCAAAATGGCCTTTGCACCAGGGCTGTCGAACACCACAGTCTTAGTGTGGACTCCACCGCTGGTGTTCTTGATTAGAACGCCGCTGGACTCCATTAAGCACTTGACAGTGAACGCCGTTATTTGGGCGAGCCAGCCACCGAGTAAGTGACCCGTTATTGCGATGTTATAACTCCTACCATGTTGAACGTTAGCTGAATGTACGACTTGCCGTATAGACTCCATGAAAGTTACAGCGCTGCTTATGATCCCTGTGTTTTGGGTTCCCAGGATTCCAAAAGTATCGGTGAACAGTGCTTGCGTGCTTGAAGGAACAATCCCCTGGTGGACTAGCACCACTTGTTGTAACTTAGAGTGCACCAAGGCTAGACCAAAGTACTCGGCGGTGTCGCTCAAGCAAAAACGGCCAGTAACCAAGAGACGCCATCCCTCTGGCAGATTCAGTCTCATCCCATATTCTGCATCTGTTTCCAGTGACATCTTCACGGTTTTGACCATGTTTGCAAACAAGGCCATGTGGAGGTCGCTGGGGTAAGGGTCTGTATCCAGGATGTCCAGAGGATGCCCCGCTGATGACTCCAAGAGAGAATTTATCATAACTGTTTTGGAATGCTCCACCACCAATTGTTTACAAAACTCCATGTCTGCGAAATTGTGTAGGCTTTGTTCCTGAAAAAATAATACCAAAAGATGTAACAATACACCATCTGATGTCGCATGATGCCAAACGGAAGAGAGACAATTTAAGAATTGCTAATTTTAATATCAATTAATTCCCATATTTTTTATGATTGCTAAGTTCTATCAGAAAGTATTTACAATCGAGATAGTGTCTCGGATAAACCTATCTAATTTTTATTATTAAAAGATAGCAGCAAAAATATGGGAATTAATTGAGGGCAATTTAAATAATTCTTAAATTGAAATATAATATCGATGAAAAATGACGGGAAATAGTTAGAGTGTTATCCCGGGGCGCTAATCCCGTTCTTTTTAAGGAAGATTACGTTTTTACTTAGGGTTAAAGACTTCTTGATAAACTGCAGAATTCTGGTGAGACATAGTAAAAATATCATAAATAGATTGTCAAGAGATTATTTGAAAACACAAATTGATGAAATATTTTCAAGCGACCTAAGATTTTGATCTAAAATATTTATAAACAATTACCTTATATTCTTATTAATTTTAATACATTTTTATTTTATTTTTAAATGTCATAAATGAGCCTATTAACGATGAATCACGTTTTATAAAAAGGTACCTACCTCTTTAGATAGTAATTACCTTTTTTATCTCTAGTTCTAAAAATGACATTTGAATTTGTGCCGACGCTCTTCAATGTCGCTTGACGTGAATTGTCAAAAATGTCAACATCTATATAATGTTTAATAATGTTTACTAGCTAATTATATTTAAAGTAAATAATAATGTAATTGGTAACATACTTAATATTGAGTTCTTCTCTTGTTAAAACATCTCAAATATTGAGATTTTCTCTTGTTAAAACATCGCAAATATTGACATTTTTGATGAATGTCGTTCGCTGCATAAGAAACTCCAGTCCATTTTTTAAATTTTTTTTATCAATGTTGACATCCTAACTTAATTTTCTGTTTATTTAAAAAAAAAATTAAAGTTCGTTTTCATGGTTAAAATAATTGTTAAAGTTTCAATTTTTTAAAGCCCACCAAAACGCACGAAATCTATGGCTTGTTGGGTGTGACGTCACAGGAGCAGCCGGATTAGTGATTCAATAGGCGGTAATCGATATTATATGGATTCCATACAAAACTTCGAGAACTTTATACTAAAATTTAACTGCTTTTAATTGAAGAAAACATTGTAGAATATCAGCGTTTCGTTACTATTGTAGGTGCATTGTACCAAAGTGCAAAAATCCATTCATATCCGCAATGCTTTTGACTTGTCAAATATTTATTAATTGATAAACTAAAGTTCTTAAAAACTTAAGACAAGATTTTTGTGCATTGCGCAAAGGGTAACAATTATTTTTATAAACAATAATTATTAGCCTGAAACACTCGTCCAAATTGAAAAATAATATTTATAAAGCAATTTTCACCAATAAAATGTAGACATAATTTGTCTCGACGCCATCTATTTGAGGGATTTAGCCGTTACAAGCCTTTCTCATACTAATAAAGTTGGTTGTTTACAGGTGAAAATATAATAAAAACAGTAATTATTGAATGAAATACTAGTATATATTGATTAACTTGGCGGGTTTGCGATAATCCGACGTAGCTCAACAGTAGAGCATCTGACCGGACATCAGAAGGGTGCAGGTTCGAGTCCTGTCGGCGACATTTATCTTTGCTCGGAAAGGTTTTTTTCAATTTGGATGAGTGTTTCAGGCTAATAATTATTGTTTATAAAAATAAATATATTATCATTTGATTAATATTAATATCGTATGATAAGAATAATTTTGATTAAAAAAAAATAATGATTCAGAATTGGATTTGGCGTTGCGTGTAAAAATTTCATGAAAATTTTGAAATATATTGCATATATGTACTGAACTAAGCCAAATAATCGGTCATAAATGTTATCAAAGTCCAGTTCGATGATAATTTTGCAATTGGATGGAAAGAGTGAAATGTTGATGAGGACATTAATAATAATAATGTTTTATTATCTTTTTTTATATAACAAAATAGCAAATAATGATATCTTCACTGGGATTTCCCGTGCTGAGGATTTCATTTACAAAATATTGAATTACATTATATTAAATTGATGTTCTTGATGAAAAAAAATAATGATAATTGTAAGGTGAGGTATTTTAAGTGCAGTCGACTGGTTTCGGTGTTAGTCTGTATTTGGTGTTAATATATTTTCTATTTCAGTTCTCCCCATGTAACGTATCCAGTGTTTATTTGATTTTTAAATTAATTGTGGTTGTTGTGATTTTTAAAGGATAGTGGGATTTTATTGTAGAGTTTAGTACCATAGTATGAGAAGTTTTTTTTATTCACATGTTGTGTTTGTGGTTCCTTGTTGTATGTGTTTGACTCTGAGATCTAGTGTTTCAAATATGTCTGATTGTTGTTATTTCTTGTTTTCTGTATTTATGAATGTAAAGTAGTATTGTTTTAGAGTATAATTATTTTATTGACATAATGTTAAGTTTGTTAAAGATTTTGTCAGTGCTAGTTCTTACGGCGACTTTAAGTATAATTTTCACAATGGCTTTTTGTGTTCTAATGAGTAAATAAAGAATATTATCATTAGCACTGCCCCATCCGATAATACCATATTCTAATAGTGATTGGCAGAGAGCCACGTGGATCTTAATCAAATCATTTGAACTGAGGACATTCCTGATGGTTTTAAAAAAGAAAGGTAATTTATTTTTTATTTAAATAAATAATGTGGTCTATTTTTACGCCTAGGTACATTATGCGGTTAACATTTTCCAATGATGCACAATTACATTGACTATTTAAATATGATAAGCGGTGAATTTTAAAGTTATGGTTTGTTTCTGAATTTTTAGTATTGTTTATTTTAAAAGTGATGAATTTGGTTTTATTAGCATTAATTGTGAGTGAGTGATAGTCTAGCCATGTTTTGATTCTGTTTAGAGTGACTTCCGTTTTTTTTAATGTTTTTAACCAACTTTTGAAAGAAAGAAAGGTGAATGCAGGAAAGTGTATTATTGGAGGACTGAACGCCGTGGTCACTAATACAAGTTGTCTATGAAGTCGGGCCATCAGTTCACAGTGGAGTGCTGATATGTGTGGTAGCAGTGGCGGTTCGTGATCTGCCTCAGTGGGAGTTCAATCGAATATTAATAAAGGGAAATTACATACAAAAACAATACTTAGAATTCCCCCAGAATGTCACTGAAACCAGAAAAAATGCCACTAATGAGTGTAATGCACGTTTTTCCAACCCAAAAAACCCCTAGATATATGGGAAAAACATATTTTGGTATTTTCCATATACGTATTTTTCCCTACGTATAAAGTAATGTTATCGCGTCACAACACAGCGATAAAATTTTATCACCACCCAGCAACGAGATAGAATTCTGCGAATCAATAAAACGGATGTTTTTTTGTCACAAGTTAAAATTAAAAATATATATATATTTATGCCAGAAACACGATTTTACATAAGAACTGCAGTTTTTTATATTTATTCATTCCATAATGTTTTACATAAGAAATGCAGTTTTTTATATTTATTCATTCCATAATGTTTTACATAAGAAATGCAGTTTTTTATATTTATTCATTCCATAATGTTTTACATAAGAAATGCAGTTTTTTTATATTTATTCATTCCATTATGTTTTACATAAGAAATGCAGTTTTTTTATATTTATTCATTCCATAAGGTTTTACATAAGAAATGCAGTTTTTATATTTATTCATTCCATAATGTTTGCCATAAGAAATGCAGTTTTTTTATATTTATTTTCATTCCATAATATTTGCGAGTTAAGAAATGCAGTTTTTTTATATTTATTCATTCCATTGCGTTTTACATAAGAAATGCAGTTTTTTTATATTTATTCATTCCATAATATTTTACATAAGAAATGCAGTTTTTTTTTTATATTTATTCATTCCATTATGTTTTACATAAGAAATGCAGTTTTTTATATTTATTCATTCCGTAATGTTTTACATAAGAAATGCAGTTTTTTTATATTTATTCATTCCATAAGGTTTTACATAAGAAATGCAGTTTTTTATATTTATTCATTCCATAATGTTTTACATAAGAAATGCAGTTTTTTTTAATATTTATTCATTCCATAATGTTTTACATAAGAAATGCAGTTTTTTTATATTTATTCATTCCATAATGTTTTACATAAGAAATGCAGTTTTTTATATTTATTCATTCCATAATGTTTTACACAAGAAATGCAGTTTTTTATATTTATTCATTCCATAATGTTTTACATAAGAAATGCAGTTTTTTTATATTTATTCATTCCATAATGTTTTACGAAAGTTCCAAAAAATGTGACCTTATTGGGGTACTCCGTTCTAAGGTCACATTGTACATGGTTTTATGTATTCATATATATATAAAAATCAATGTGAGTTTGTTTGTTTGTCCTCAATGTTCTCGAAAATTACTCTACCTTTCAATATAATTATTTCAGCTATATAGCCACTTGGCACTGGTTGCAATTTCTAGAATGACGGCAACAAAAAAGTAACACCTACTGTTATTAATTCATTTAATAACAACTTAAAACACGATAATCAAAGCAGAACAAAAAATATGTTGATTCATCCAAATGCTATTATTTACAAATTTTGGATTTATTAATCCCATAGTCGCTGCGCACCCGGGCTGCTTCTAGATTTCCAAAGTTCGCACATCGCCCGCTGTAGCACCGTAGTATGTTTTGTATGAACTGTTTCTTAGAACAGAAATTCCCGTACTCGCGGGATTCATAACACACGTACGGGATTTATTTTGGACTGGCTATTAGGGAGTATTGGCGGACGGGTGGATTTTTTTTTTACATGAATACCGCACAAGAGTCTCAACTGCTCCCAACCGTCTGGAGCCAGTGAGACTATGACATCTCCAATTGGGGAATGTTGTGAGGCTGAAGGTATTGGGGAGGGCAAGGAGAAGGGGAAGAGGAAGGTGGGGAAAAACCTGGCTATTCAGATCTGGCCACCAAACACGGCTAAAACCCGTTTCAAGCAACGTTTCATTTCTGAATGGTGGTCTTTCACCAGGGCGATACTGAGAGTATTTTCCACTCTGGACCGTGCGTGGAAATATACTGTGTATTATTTTTAAATTAATTAATTGTGAAACAGCTCAAATTGATTAAATAAAATTTGCTTCCTTCGCGACCTTCCGATTCGTAGTCGAGAGCCTTACCGCTCGACCATGGAGGGCGCCAAGTAGGCCAAGGAGGCCGCATTTAAAGAACATCGCCACTGTGAGGTATGAAACAGATAAAGCGAATGAAATGCGAGGGGAGTGCCAGGAGAATACATGACGCGAAAGTTAATGGTAGAAAGAGTTCCCAAGAAATGACCATTGGACGGTCGTATTACCCTTATATATATGACCCAATTATATATATATATATTTATTTATATAGTTTTAGAAATGTGCAGAAAACATTAAATTATTTAAAAAAAGCATTTACTAAACTCACCTCAAAAGATGTCACTGATACCAAGCCGCACACCGTCACTGAATCGGTCCAGGCTTTTCTACCACCAAATTAATCAAAGACTACGTTATATGGGTGTGTATATTAACCGTTGAAAATCGCAGATATCAATATGTGCTTTCGTTAAAGAAAAATGTGTTTTTCTCTTTCCGTGGTTGGGAGACAAAATCTCTACGACTGTGTCACAGAGGTCGTCATAAATATCTGAATACTTAAAAAATTCACAAAAAATCTTGCAACTTGTATTGAAGAGTAAAGTCAGTGTATGGAAACTGCTATGGCTTGTGAAGCTGGAATGTTTTTTTTTTTATATTTTGTTCGGCTATCAGATAGCGTTAATCAGTATAGATAGGAACGCACTAGATTAAAAAAAAACGTTTAATCCACGACTACTGCGTTCGAAGAACGATATTAATTAATTTATTGGATACCAGCTGATGTGTATCCGGTCTTGCTCGGGATTTTTTTATATATTTTTTAATAAAGTTATGAATTTGTGAATACTTATTAATTGTTTTTGTGTTTAATTCGTAGAACTCCATTTAATTCTTTTTTTTAAAATTTAATCTAAATCAAATTTAATAATGTTATTATTAAGTTTTGCAAGTATTTTTAGTTTTTTTATTATTGTGACAGCTGTTTCGGCGTTTAAGACCATTTTCAAACTGTTTAAGGACATTTTCAGACAGTTTAAAAATGGCCTTAAACGCCGAAACAGCTGTCACAATAATAAAAACTAAAAATACTTGCAGAACTTAATAATAACATTATTAAATTAGATTTACATAAAAAATTTTAAAAAAATTGTGAGTACTTGCTTATCGTTTGGGAGCCATACTTGATTTCATATCAAAAATAAACAAGTACATATATCTAAGCAAAGAAACTAGGAATAATTCATTTGAAAATTTTATTTTATTCCAAACATATATTTTTTTCAAAATATATATTTAAATAAAAAAATGTTGAGTAGGTACCTACTTGTGTTGTCCATTTTGAAAATATTCTACCCGAACAAACCTGCATCTTTTGAATTTGTAATCTGTTGCTAATCAGAGTGTTATATCTATGGGCTAACCTCAATACAATATGACGGGTTCAATGTTTTTCATACTAATTTTAAAACGTTATAGCCACAGTTTTACATATTGGATTTCATTCGAACTACTCTCTAAACCTTTCCAGTACTAATAAGAACACACTGTCACTGACAGACAATCATTTTTATATTTATAAGAACGTAGTTTTTATACACTATCCTATAATTTACACTATTCATCTAATTTAGTGTTACGTGTGTTGTAAATTCGTCGTTAGTCCGTTAACAAATAAAAATAAAAATCTGAAACTGAAATTATTATTACCTCTAGAGATCAGTGCTATTTTTTAAACTGCCACCTTACGGATTATAACTAAACATTTTGACTATATAATTATACCTACTACAAACCATTGAAGCCAACAGATGACGTTAATGCAGTTTTGTGTTAAAATTCAAGTCGTTACAATGACCGTTAAAAGGCAAGACATATACGTTTTCTCGTTCAAGAACCCCCTGGCGTCTAGCTTGGGACATAGGCTCCCCTCATTTTTTCCCGATTTGTCAATTCTCGGCAGCTCTCACCGATCAGAAGCTTGAAGCTATCTTCAAGTCATTGGCGAATATCACCTGTGGGTGATTTCTGCTTCTGACACGTTTC